>JACXGI010000532.1:9588-58271 GCA_016801175.1 Esox masquinongy
TGCTGGTATTTTGGCCCATTCCTCCATGCAGATCTCCTCTAGAGCAGTGATGTTTTGGGGCTGTCGCTGGGCAACACGGACTTTCAACTCCCTCCAAAGATTTTCTATGGGGTTGAGATCTGGTGACTGGCTAGGCCACTCCAGGACCTTGAAATGCTTCTTACGAAGCCACTCCTTCGTTGCCCGGGCGGTGTGTTTGAGATCATTGTCATGCTGAAAGACCCAGCCACGTTTCATCTTCAATACCCTTGCTGATGGAAGGAGGTTTTCACTCAAAATCTCACGATACATGGCCCCATTCAGTCTTTCCTTTACACGGATCAGTCGTCCTGGTCCCTTTACAGAAAAACAGCCCCAAAGCATGATGTTTCCACCCCCATGCTTCACAGTAGGTATGGTGCTCTTTGGATGCAACTCAGCATTCTTTCTCCTCCAAACACGACGAGTTCAGTTTTTACCAAAAAGATCTATTTTGGTTTCATCTGACCATATGACATTCTCCCAATCCTCTTCTGGATCATCCAAATGCTCTCTAGCAAACCTCAGACGGGCCTGGACATGTACTGGCTTAAGCAGGGGGACACGTCTGGCACTGCAGGATTTGAGTCCCTGGCGGCGTAGTGTGTTACTGATGGTAGCCTTTGTTACTTTTGTCCCAGGTCTCTGCAGGTCATTCACTAGGTCCCCACGTGTGGTTCTGGGATTTTTGCTAACAGTTCGTGATCATTTTGACCCCACGGAGTGAGATCTGGCGTGGAGCCCGGATCGAGGGAGATTATCAGTGGTCTTGTATGTCTTCCATTTTCTTATAATTGCTCCCACAGCTGATTTCTTCACACCAAGCTGCTTACCTATTGCAGATTCAGTCTTCCCAGCCTGGTGCAGGTCTACAATTTTGTTTCTGGTGTCCTTTGACAGCTCTTTGGTCTTGGTTGTGGACAGGTGTCTTCAATACTGATAACAAGTTCAAACAGGTGCCATTAATACAGGTAACAAGTTGAGGACAGAGGAGCCTCTTAAAGAAGTTACAGGTCTGTGAGAGCCAGAAATCTTGCTTGTTTGTAGGTGACCAAATACTTATTTTACCGAGGAATTTACCAATAAATTCGTTAAAAATCCTACAATGTGATTCTCTGGATTTTTTTTGTCATTTTGTCTCTCATAGTTGAAGTGTACCTATGATGAAAATTACAGGCCTCTCTCATCTTTTTAAGTGGAAGAACTTGCACAATTGGTGGCTGAATAAATACTTTTTTGCCCCACTGTATAAACCTAATTTACTGCCTTAATAATACCGGAGGAAACGGTCTGTCCACATTCCGTGCCCAATATGGCAACATGGACTTCATCGTCATTTGACCATTTGACCTCATGATAGACATTTATTATGGTGGTTGGGATATTATGAACATTTCCTGACACAGTATATTGCAGTGTATGGTATTGATTATATTAAAACTATAACCAATACCATATTAAAACTATTGACTATGATGTTTTTGTGCCTTTTTCAGATATTAAGACCTATCTACCAAGACAACCATGGTACCCTTGGTAAGCCATTTAATACTGAATAAAAAAGTTGCTTTGGCTGGACAATTTAACTATAGCTATCTACTTCTATGTGTCCAGGTTAACTCCCAATGTGTGTCCCTCTCTCTTTTTCTTGGGTCTTTCAATAGGGAGGCTGTACCCACGCCAGGCAAGTGTGACCCAGACGGGTGGCGGTGCCCCACCAGGGGGTGTAGGACTAGCGGGCCGAACCACCTTCCTCCGACGCTCCACTAATACCAAGATATCTATACCATCCGATGCCAACCTGTCTGGGCAACCACCGCCAAGCTACCAGCAGGCCCAGAGTTCCAACTTCGCCAACTACCAAAACTGTACTATAGTACGCTCCCATATACCACACGGCAACACGCACAGCAACTATGGCTACGTCAAAGTAGCACCCAAGATCCTGATCTTCCCCATCTTTGTTCAGGTGTGTGTGAGTCTATGTATATACTATATATATGTGATTATATATAATATAATCACATATTATGACTCTCCATACTTCTTCCCAGGGGTCTCAGGAAAGTTGAATATCTGGGAATGTGTCCTTCAAAGTTCATCTTGCCCATCTGCTTGTTATCCTGTTTTACTCAACCCGGACGTATGACAGAACTTACGCACTTAGAGGAGAATGGTTCTCTGGCTAATGACTGCAATTGGGCTCGCATGCTCCCAGCCTGCCAGAATGAGATGCTTGAGCGCGTTGCGGCAAAGCAAACCCGTCTGACGTCCCTCCCTCCAGCCCTGTTGGTGCTTATCCCAATTTCATTGCCCTTTGGCAATATCGGTTTCCTGTCACCACAAACCGCATTCATAACATACAGTAGCACGGCGATTGGCTCCCAGTGGAGGTCTATCCGCTGACCAGATCACTCTTCACCTATAACACTGAAACCATAAATAAGCACCCGGTTTGAGGTTTCCCAACAATTGTTTTCCCAATTACAGAAACATATTTTTGCCCCGGTACACAAACCTAAAAAAGAACACATCTTCCGGTGAAGCTTCAGATTTGATACACTCCAGCGGCTATATGAAGTGTCAATTTTATTCTGTCCCGCAAATACCGAGATCTCAGCGAGCACTTTAATTGGGAGAATGCAAAATAATAGTTGTTATGAAAGTCTATTTACTCACTATGCTTCAGTTCAAACTTTTCATGCACACGCTTTTAATGAATGTGCTAAAAGGGCTATTAACATACCATATCATAATATCCATGTAAGAGTACTGCTTAGGAGCTCTGGTCTTACACTGTTGTCTGTGCTGTGAATATTACTTTTTTCACAATGATGTTATGGGGAGTCAGATATGCCCTACCTGCTCTCAGGTTGGACTTTGCCAGGTCTTTTGATTACACATCCTGCGCTGTAGTGGAAGTAAATAAAATTTTTTAAATGACCCGGCAGCCAAGGAGGAATTTTTTTCTTGTCAACTATGACTGAACAAGACAATGTTTATTACAACAATTCTCTGTGCTGTGTGTGTGCAAATGACCTAAGAAAATGAACCGCATTTACTTTATATACTTGCATCCAAACAGCCCCCTTTCAGGGTATGAGTGTGTTGGACAGTTAGACAACCCACCACCCAGGACTCTATATTTCTCCGGTCTAGTACTTCCTGTTGACTGAGTCAGCCAGTAAAGACAAAGTGAAACAGCTTTGTGGGCTGTCTAGCTCCAGCCTGGGTCCTCGAGCGGATGTGACTACCACTCCATTGCGGTAGTGCCTTTAGCCTAGCGCCTCCTCACAGTCAGACCCTTACTGAGTGGCTTACAGACTCCTTCAGTCACCGCTCACGCTGAGAGGATCCCTGTAGAGACTGGTGAGACTGTAGCTACACGAAAGCCAGCAGCACAACCTGTTTTATTCCCTCCATGGAGATTGGAGTGAAAATGGAAATGGTACTGTAGCTACATGCTCCCTGTTCTATTCATTACAACATCCCTCCAAGATATTTGTTTCCTTGAAACATGTTGCCTATCTCTATCAACTGATGTTTGTGATTCATGCCTTAAAATCAGTGTCTTCAGTGTCAGGATTTTTGTTCTTGTATTTAGTGCTGGTGTTACTATACTCTAATAAATATTAGGAAGCGTAATGTTTTTCCAGTGATATTGAAGTAGAGCATTTTGTCCTTGATGAAAATGTAGTCGGATGTTTCTTAATCTTAATTCAGTCTCAATCAGATGTTAATCTAACCCTAAAGTCTTCCCTCTCGAACTGTAGCCCCTGGACCTCTGTAACCCCACACGGACGCTGGTGGTCTCTGAGGAGATGATCCTTCACGAGAGCAAACACCTTTCTATTAAGGTAAAAAGCTAACAAAGCATGTGTGTGTTGATCAGGAACAGTTAAATGGGAGAAGAGTCATGGACATGTCTTATAGAGAATATATAAGAGAGTAGCATGTTATAAGAATCTGACACAAGTCTACTGAATTGAAATATAGAATGGCACAGTATGAGGAGAGAGGAGTGTAGACACATTGCAGAGCAGTGCTTAGTAGAGCAGCAGCCACCCACAGATTTTGATATGGCTGTGTTTTACTGATAGCAGAAGACAAGCTTCTAGACCCAGACATGTACAATATGAGCAGACTGGATGTTTGGTTTAATTGTACAGCATAGTCACCAAAGTAAGTATGCCATGAAACATTGCTTTCCCTGTTGTTGAAGGGTCTTAGGCAACACTGAGTTTCATGTTTGCTTTTGATTTTGGGGGTTGTAACAGATTGGGTTTCATACTTTGGGCACTGCTCTGCAATTCAAACAATGCCCACGCCTTGAGAATAGCAACCTACATGATATCATTCCAATTCTGATCTATATCATCTCTTAACATGTCCTAAACTAGCACTGGAACAATACTTTTACTAATTTGCCAGAATCCATTTCATAGTTTGTTCATCTGTTGAAATAGAGTAGACGTTGACAACTTGGTTCCAAAAGAACTATCTCTCCTCATAACTTTGTGAGAGAGACAGAGGGAGAGACAAAGTGCCCAAGGGATGGAGAGACAGAGACAATAGAGGAAAGGAGAGGGAGAAAGCAGGAGAGGTGGAAAAGACAGATAAAATAATTCATTGCACAGCATGTCTACATAAGGTGCCATTGTTTAGTAGTGGTGAATTCATTATTCATAAAATGGAATAAGAATATGACTGCTGGAGTTTAGCACTGTGACAGGCTTCTATTTTATCTGCCAAAGGATTCCTCTAGGTTTGAAATCACTGTTATGTGAATTTCTTTTCTCTCAAACTCTCTCCTTCAGCTCTGATGTCCGGCTCTGGCTGTTCCTTCTTGTTCTGTGTCTTTTGCTGTGGTTTATCTGTATCTGTCTCCATCTTGCTCCCGCTGTCTCTTTTCACTTTTTCAGTGAGCTCTGGTGCACTGTCATTTCTTCATTTCTTAAGATGTTTTTCTTTGTTCCGTATGGCTAAATAACACTGTCTAATGGTAATTTACCTTCATTGATCATTTTTTACGTCTGCAAATACATATTACATTTACTGACAAGTGTCAAATTAAAGGAAAAACCAATGTAAAGTGCCTCAGTAAGGTGTTTGGCCACCGCAAGCCTCCAGAACTTCTTCAATGTTCCTTGTCTTAAATTCTACAGAACACCATTCTTCCAAAACATATTCCCTGATTTGGTGTTTTGATGGTGGTGGGAAGCAGAGGCGTTGCTAGGACCACAATACATTCGGGGCTGAGATCTGGTGACGGCAAAGGCCACATATGATTCACATTATTTTCATAATCATCAAACCATTCAGTGACACCTTGTGTCCTGTGGGGAAGAAACCCAATAATGAACCGTCTTTTAAATTCACTGAGATCCTTTCCTCTTTCCATCTTGATCCAAAATCAACGTCTACTGGGCCTTCTCAGCATTTACATACATGCCAATGCAAATTTTTATGGCCTTTTTTACTCATCTTTACCAAGGGGTCAAATAATTCTGGAGGGCATTGTAATGTTGGTAAATGGTGTTTTTACATGTTATTTGTAAATTCCTATATTCCATTAATTGTGACAAACTGCACAATACATTATTTGATGTACAGTTCAGACAAAACCAAGGAAACTGGTCCCAGGGTCACAGATACTGATGAGGTGTTTTGACCCTACATGCATTGACCTGAAGAACAATACAGTTCTTTGGCTCCCATCTCTCACTTTGGCTCTCTTTCTCTCAATTCAGTGAACATTTATAAGGACTTTATTGACATGGGGAACATTTGTTTACATTGCCAATGAAAGTAGAAAATAAGATCAAATTTAAATAAAGAAAAATAATACATTTATACAGTGTATTATATCACACAGACAAAATGTAGATATAATCAAGAAACTCCAACTGTTATGATATTGGCTATGTACAGTGCATTGTTGTTACAATTTGCAAATGGTAAAAAGTATGCAAGACAAGAAAAAATATAAGAGAATATATATTTTATTTATGTTTACAAAGCTATTTTTGCTCCGCTGGTTTCCTGTTTCTCATAGCAACGGGTCACAAATATTGCTGCTGCGATTGCACAGTATTTATATATGTATTTGGTAACACTTTATTTGAAGGGGTGTGCATAAGAGTGACATGACATTGTCATGATACTGTCATAGCCATAACATGACACAAGAAGGAATCATTATGAATGTTTATGAATGTTGTCATTAGGCGTTATTCGGTTGATTATGTCATTTTTTATGCAAGGTTGACATTGTTTGGGATGTCTTTGTTATGACAACTTGACATTAACTGAGTCAACACAACCTGTTCATGTCTTTGTTATGACAACTTGACATTAACTAAGACAAAATATCCTGTCAATGTCTTTGTTATGACAACTTGACATTAACTGAGACAACATCACCTGTCAATGTCTTTGTTATGACAACTTGACATTAACCACGACAACATTAGATTCAACTTTATTGTAATTGAACAAGTACAATACAATGAAATTGAAGGAGTAGGGTAGCATGTGCAACTGAAATGCAGGAATAGCAGCAATGAGGTTCCAAAGGTAGACACGTACCTGTAACAACTGAAAACTTCAGACTTTGCAAGGCAGTGTCAGAGTCCAGTAGTACAAAGGGTGGATATGGTTAGTGATGGGTCACAGAGTTCAGCAGGGTTACAGTAGATGGAAAGTGTTCCTGAGCCTGCTGGTGCGGGAATGAAGAGACCTGTACCACCTGCCTGATGGAAGGAGGGCAAACAGTTTGTGGTATGGATGTGAAGGGTCCCTGATGATGCCACACACCCTGTGCAGACACCGCTTGTGCTGGAGGTCTATGATGGCCGGGAGCTGGGTACCAGTGATGTGCTGGGCGGTTTCCACCACCCGTTGCAGGGCCTTCCAGTCGGCTACGGAGCAACCGCCAAACCATGCTGTGGCGCAGTTAGTCAGAAACATAACCTGTCACAAACATGTCATAGCAGGCCTGATTATCAAACTTGAAGAAACTATTTAGCTTTATGTGTTAGCATTAAATACAACTGTCATATGTGGTTGGTTTTGACATTGGTTGTCATGAGACCATTATAATTGTGTCATGAATATTTTCCTTGACCTCAACTACAGTGGTACAATTTGGACTTGTCATTAAGATGTCATGACATGTTATAACACTGGCAAATGAATTCATAACAGTGTCATGAATATTTTTCTTGACCTCAAGTAAAGTGGTACAAATTGGACTTGTCATAAAGATGTCATTAAGTTTGTCAAATACTGTCATAAAGATGTAATTAAATATGTCAAATGCTTTTAAATACCTTAACAAAAGCAAGACATTTCCTTTATCCTTTTGCACAACAAATGTTTCCTAAAAAAAAAAACTACTTTCAACAATCCTACTTTGGTAACACTTTCCAATAAGTACATGAACAACCATCAAATGCAGTAGTTACCTTGAATGAACATTGATGAACAATGATGAACAAGACATTAACAAACGGTTAACAATGATAACCCTTACTTTATTAATGGTTCACAAATGCATTAAATAACAGAGTGTAGTGTCATTTGTTAATGCTGACACAAGACATAAGCTCATGTTGTTTTTTGCAAGAACACACAGTTTGTACTGTAATTTTTTTAAGATTGATACAGGACATCCATTCATGTACAATACCTAGTTCTTTGCATGAACAATTGCCTAAGTAATATCAACTATTCGTAATATAATCACATTGAAAACATTATTTATAAAGTAGGCTAGATAGTGATAGTTTAACAAATTACCTTCATGTTAACACAAATAGAACATGGCTGAGCAAGTTAGCAAAGTGCTACCCGGAACTGACAAACACTTGACTGGAGCTAGCATACAGCTAACTGGAGCCAGCTAATAATCAACCGAAGCCAGCTAACAACAAGGAACTAGCTAATCGCTAACCCTTACAGTGCAACGATTGCAAAGTTCCTAAACAATAGTTACATAATTCAATTATATTAATCCTAGGGATATTGTCAGAAGTGTTGCTTTCGAAAAAAAAAACAATTCAGTACAGTACAGTAACATTAACAAATTCGTTTTTTTCAAAGGAATGCACCACCGTCATGGCATTTTACATAGACATGGGTCTCTGTCATAGTCATAACATTACCATGCCTTTCCAACCCTCTACATATACTTTAACAAGCAGGTTATCAAACTGCATCTAAAAGTCCAGTGTACTTTTGTACTTCACCGACCTAGAAAACAGGATAAATGATGAGAAAGACATAGCTTTTCCTTGAAGAGTTACGAGAACGCGCAGGTGTTTGGATCGTTAACAGTCCCAACGCAACACGACCACGTCACACTGCCCCCTATAGGCCAACCGTAGTACGTGTCCTTCAAAAGTGTCCTTTCTACGTCAACCCCAAATGCGACCATACATTTTGTATGCGTCACACCTTTTTGAAGACGCAAGTAGCCAGTCTACCTTATTAATAATGGTTACCGCACTGTAAACATATTAACAAATTGGATTATGTATATTATCTCTTGAATAATGTATATTACTTAGCCTGTTGTTCATGCGAACCACTAGTTACATGAATGGATGTCCTGCATCAACATTAACAACATTACAGTACAAAATATGTTCCTGCAAAAAACATTGATATTAACTTGACTTGTTTTTTCACATCATGGAAAAGTCTGCCCAAGACACCATTATAATGGTGTATGGCTAACCAGTGGTGCCACTCCATCATTTTGAGGTGAATCTTCATTGACTTACGAGTGCAATTACCTCTATGACTCCATATTTTCAATTTGTATATCTGCCATGCACGCTCAGTATGCTGAGTATGAGCACCAGTCTCAGGATCAGCAAAGTTTCTTTTATGGCAGACAGAATACTGGCTAAATAGTTTCTTCAAGTTTGATAATTAGGCCCATGTTTATTACAGGTTATGTTGTCTCAGTTAATGTCAAGTTGTCATAACAAAGACATTGGCAGGTTATGTTGTCTCAGTTAATGTCAAGTTGTCATAACAAAGACATCCCAAACAATGTCAACCTTGCATAAAAAATGACATAATCAACCAAATGACACCTAATGACAACATTCATAAACATTCAAAATGATTCCTTCATGTGTCATGTCATGATTATGACAGTTTCATGACAGTGTCATGTCACGCTTATGCACACCCCTTCAAATAAAGTGTTACCATGTATTTTAATATGTTGTTTATACCGAGAGTCAATCTGAGGACAATGTCACTTTTACAGCTGAGCGCTGTGTTCAATTAAAACATAACACATATACACAAATACACAGGCATTTAGATGACTTATTAAGGAAAACAGTCACAATTAACCATCAAGCATTAATATCAATGCTTTAAATTGCCCCATAAACACCAGAACATACTATTTAAAAATGTTCTGTAATTCATTCCATGTATAGTGTGTAACATAACTAAAGGATTTTTTATGATCTCTAGAACCGGCAGGGGTGAGAAGTGTTACGCAATGTGTTTATCTACTTTTTTTAATAAGCAACTCTATGAGAGATTAAAGATGTTACTTACATTGGATGTTTCTGCATTTGTGCTTTAGGAATAAATAACAGAAAATGCTGTTCTCTGCTTGAGTATGGAAAGGCCCCACCTCCAGATACAAGGGCACAATGGTGGGTTTTAAAATGAGAGCTACTAAAAAACCTCAGGGCACAATGGTATTATGGATGCTGCTGCTTGCATATAGATAACAACATCCTCATAGGCCAAAACAGACATATAGATAACAACATCCTCAAAGGCCAAAACAGACATATAGATAACAACATCCTCATAGGCCAAAACAGACATATAGATAACAAAATCCTCATAGGCCAAATCAGACATATAGATAATAACATCCTCATAGGCCAAAACAGACATATAGATAACAACATCCTCATAGGCCAAAACAGACATATTGATAATAACATCCTCATAGGCCAAAACAGACATATAGATAACAACATCCTCATAGGCCAAAACAGACATATAGATAACAACATCCTCATAGGCCAAAACAGACATAGATGGCCTGAATTATTTCTTTAAATTTTTAATTTTGTTGAACAGTCTTTGTTATTGTAATGGAAACCAATTTAGTAATGGAAACCAATTAGAGGGTTAGAGTTAGCTCAATTACATGCATTATGAAGAACGACATGTTTTCAAGTGACATAAAGTGAGGTATTTGAGTTGTGGAACAAGTTCTTTTCATATTAATTTTAATATAAGCTATGCGAACTAGAGAACAGCGTGAATTCTGGTTTTGTTTTGTGTTTTGCGCTAACCTGAAATTTTAAAGTGTCTTTAATGTCTTCAAAAATGGTAGGTGCAATGGAGTACAGTACTTTGTCATAAGCATGTACTGTGAATTCATTTTTCAGAATCGTAACATAATCATAATAACAAGCCTTGCAGGACCTCTTCTTGTAGTTTAAGAAACTGATTTGATACCATCCACCATGATGGTTCACCAGGTTATTTAGGATTCTTTCTAAACCATGAGAAAACATCATAGTCCTGTCCTAATGAATACACCTTACTTAACAGAATTACATGGTCCACTGTATCAAAAGACAGCTTACTAAACAGTTACATGAGCAGTCAATGCATAGTAAATCAGCTGGAACCAAACTTCCTGAGAAACCTTTTCTTTTACTCACCTGTAGACTTAACGTTAAATGCACAACCATAGGGCTGGCATGTAACATTTTGTCAACTCACTGACCATGGCCTGTTTGGCTTCTTTTCTATTGAATGAGAAAGCAGTTATTGAAGACAAAATGCAGAACGCATCCCACATCTTAGCTTTCTCAAAATGTAATAAGGGAATCATACATTTCTGTTGATAGCCAGGCCATGCTCAATGGGTCTGTACATGTCATAATGATTAATGTTGAGTCATTGACAGTGGTCAGACATTCTCTGTTTAGGGCAAGGTCACATTTCAATTTGCTCTATTTTCTGTCAAATAGATCTGTTTTTGTTTTCTTATAATTTAGTTGGTTCTAGCAGTGTTACTTTCCTGGGGCTCTGTTTGTGTTTTCAAACACTTTCTCTTTTTCTCTCTCATTTACATTATGCTTAATTCTCGGGGGTCTTTATTGACCACATTGCACATCTTCCATTTTTCTCTCTGTCATGTTTCCAGGCCTTTGTGTAGTGGTATCAGAGTGGAGGTCTGCATGGCTTTCAGAATGTCCTCTACAGTTATCTGTTTACTCATCTGTGTCTACATAAGTTGGGTCATGGAGTCAGATTATTTATTTTGACTGTTGATTCATTTAGTGCCCACTGGTTTCAATCCAATATAGTATTTAAATCCATATAGTGCCTCTCTCTTGTAATCTCGAAACCATATCCATATATCAGTTTTTCGGAGAAAGCTTCAAAAAGATCAACACAGTAGAAAGTAGTCATGTTTGTTGTGTTTCATTCTGTAAGTGCATTCCCTATGGAGTGTGAGCGAATGCGAGCACCTCCTTTGGCCTTGGCTTTAGGCTTTGGTTGGAAGTTTGGGTGGATAAGGAGGGATATGCCAAACACTGAACTACTTAGTTTCAGCCCTGAGTTCTCTGAGCCAGAGAGCCATGCCAAGCGGGTCAGCCATTGTAATAATATTGTCCAGGAAATGTAATGGGGGGAGTTGGCACGTTGGCAGAGGTCTGGGAGAGGAAGACCAGAAGGCACTGTTCGACATCTAGTGGGTTGCTAGGTGATTGGTAGAAGAGGTGTTTGACCTGACTTTCTTTCTCTATAACAGATCTACAGAGAGAGAGAGAGAGAGAGAGAGAGTGAGAGAAATTCAGACAGATTGAGATAAAGACAGACAGTATCCTAGGATATGAACCTAGAAAAATGCTCAGTGACACAGAGGGAGAAGAAATTACAATGTGAGATGAGACAGAGATGACAAAGAGAGGAAGGGAGGAGAGGAAGACAGAGACAGATAAAGATGACAGAGAGACAGATGATGAAGAGAGGATGAGACAGAGATGGATGATGAAACTAGGAAGAGATGGAAGATGAAGATAGGAAGCAAGGGACAGAGACAAATGATAAAGAGAGGAAGGGAGAGATGGATGATGAAGATGGGAAGAGACAGAGAGACAGATGATGAAAAAGAGAAAGTTGAGAGAGAGAGAGATCGTCCCCACTCAGCCCAGTCAAAGCTATATTCTATCCTGTCACCCTCCTCCTCAAGCGGTGAACTGCTCAGGGTTAGAACGACTGCTAAATTACAGAAATGTCAAACTGCAGACACAAATTGACAATTCTGTGTTCATACTGTAAAGAATTCTATTTTAATGTCCTGCTTTCATTGACAAGTGAGATTTCAGATTCACACTTTGTACTGGGGCAGAGCTGCATGGTAACTGTTGCCCCTGGCTGGACCTTGATAAAAGACACTAAATATTTAACAGTCTGTGTTTGTAGATAGTGTGGGGCCAGACATCTCTGCAGATTGGCCCGGTTCAATGAGCAATCTGTGTTATTACAGCTTTTACCATAGTGATGCATACCTTGCCTTTCTGCCCTCACACACACACACACACACACAATCTACACACACTGTTTTGAATTGTATTGAGTTGTACGTTGTGTTTTGTGTGGACCCTAGGAAGAGTAGCTGCTACTTTGTCAGGAGTTAATGGGTATCCTAAAAATACATCAACAAACAGAAAGCTACACATTTTGTCATTTCCTTTTAGCCCAGACCACTGACAAAAGTAAATTGTGCCAGAGAGCCTGGTTTTGATAATATACTCCTTTCTGAAGATCTGAACCTCATCAGCATGTACTGGGTTTGGTGAAGACACATGGCTTTCAACCACTGCTTGATAGCTAGGATGATATTAACAGCAGTCCATAGGCAACCTGTTTTTATGTGATTGGTTTAGTTAGCTATCTCCCGCAGATAATTTGGAGAAAATGATACGCTGTAAAGTACACATAAGGCTCACTTGATAAGAGCATGGTGCTTGCAATGGCAGGGTTGCGGGTTTGGTTCCACTTATGAATTGTATGTACACTCACCGCAATAAGTCGATGTGGATGGGAGCATCTGCAAAATAACTGAAATGTTTGATGTAAATAGTGCTCGAGTGCTCTTCTGTTTAACACCTACACAGACAGACACAGACCACAACAACAAGACCCTGAGCTCCCTCTGAATCGGCACAGGAGCCACACGCACATTAAAAAACACACGCAGCGCCCACACACAACCTGCAACCCGCTGTTATGATGCAAGACCGCT
The DNA here is from genome assembly GCA_016801175.1 of Esox masquinongy. Lineage (NCBI taxonomy): Eukaryota > Metazoa > Chordata > Actinopteri > Esociformes > Esocidae > Esox > Esox masquinongy. The sequence continues at coordinate 22,922 of JACXGI010000532.1, forward strand.
GCTGCAGCTCCTCCGTGTCGCCCAGCGGGGTTTCACTGAGCGTGTTGTTTGTTCAACACAAATGTGAGGCCTGACCTTTTCCAGTGCACTGACCTTCTGCCGTGACCTGCTGCTGGGGGGAGACTCACTCGCACACACTCATCCAGGCATGTATTGACGTACACGTAATGCCTTTTATTTTGCAAACGATAATGCTCACAGACGGAGGGCCACAGGAGGTGTGACCCAGTCTGTTTAGGCTCAACAATGGCCTTTCTCCCTCCTGTCTGCCTCATTGTTTGGCCCATCCACTGTCAAGCAGGAGACAGAGGAGTCCCTCTGCCAAAACAACCACCCCCTCACGCACACCCGAAACACACACACACCTTGGGGCCAGGAAGGAAGGCAGTTTGGGAAGGCAGTGTATGTGCCCTGCCCTTCTCTTCCCTCACACGCGAGCACCCCCCCCCCTTTACCCCCACACTCCATAACCATCTAGCCTCCAGACATGAACCAGCTGCACTTGGCTTAACCAGTTTTGCCCAGTAGTTGGTCAAATGACTGTGAATTAAAAATGACTTTGGTTATTACATAAGGCCCGAAATCTCAAGGTAGTGTAGACTGGTGGCTGTACCTTCTATATGTATGCATTAGAAAAGCTTCTGCTTTAGTGTGTCAGAAGTAAGTCATTGGTTTGTATTATTTATGTGTCAGCTGGGACTTCCTGACTTCCAGAAGGCTCAGACAGTGGTTGATGTTTGTACATAAGGCTGTCCTACAGACGCGTCCCAACTATCTCACTGCAAAAATTAATTAAAAAATAACACTTCAAATTCACGCTCAATTCTGGCAGTCCTGCTGTAGATATACCGTAGAAATATTCAAAGTTTGGTAAAACTGCTTTCAACTACTATGCCCCCCACTCATGGAAAATGTTGCAGAGTGATCTTCAGCTAGATGTTCTTGTGTCCTTAAGCCAGATTGTATATATGATACATGTAATTTGATTACATTTCTTAATGTGTGTGTGTGTAATGTGTATTTGTATATGTTTATATTGCGGTAGTACAGGGCTCAACTGCAAAAGAGGCATTGGTCTCAGTTTGAAACTGTAAAAAGCTTTATGAGGGCTTTGGAAGTTGAAGAACATGGTGTTCTGTGTGAACTACTTCCTGTTGCACAGAAAGTAACGGTTTCATTGCTATGAAGACACTAGGTGTAAGTGAGATGTTCTAAGTATATATGTGTGTGTGTGTGTGTGTGTGTGTGTGTGTGTGTGTGTGTGTGTGTGTGTGTGAGTGTATGTGTATGTGTAAAAGAGAGAGCTTAGATATGTGTTTTGCACATATGTCAATGTTTTGCAATGTGCTGTGATTTGGATTTTTAGCAAGATTAGACAATGGTTTGCCTCAGTCTTTCTCCTGTATCTCTCTGTCTGCAGGTGACCGTGTTCATCTACACAGACCTGATGTTGGTGACCAGAGAGGATGAGCCTGGGAGATGCAATGTCCTACAGAACCCTCTTTTTCTCAGACAACTTCGGCTACAGGACGGTCAGTGTTTCAACCCTTACACACAAACCCTAGACCCTGACAGGATGTTCAGTGTGTCAACCCTTACATACAAACCCTAGACCCTGACAGGATGTTCAGTGTGTCAACCCTTACACACAAACCCTAGACCCTGACAGGATGTTCAGTGTGTCAACCCTTACACACAAACCCTAGACCCTGACAGGATGTTCAGTGTGTCAACCCTTACATACAAACCCTAGACCCTGACAGGATGTTCAGTGTTTCAACCCTTACACACAAACCCTAGACCCTGACAGGACGGTCAGTGTTTCAACCCTTACACACAAACCCTAGACCCTGACAGGACGGTCAGTGTTTCAACCCTTACACACAAACCCTAGATCCTGACAGTAAAGGACATGAGCCCAACGTGAACCTCGACCTTAAAATGACCCGAACATAGATTTGATCATTACCCTCACAAACCTAACCTTAGAATGCTGAGAAAGTGAAGTTGTAGTTTTATTAACCTTAACATTAGCCAAAACATGACACTTAACATCTATGCATGTGCATAGCAGCAACCGGGAATAATAAACAGGGAATAATAGGGAAAGTGTGATTTGACAATTTCCTTTGAGAACTGACAACTTCCTAATATGGATGCTGTGCGTGTGAGACGTCATAACTTACACATTCACTTTATGGTCTCATTCCAAGGACAAATTGTAGGAAACAGACAATATTACCCTAATGTATATGCAGTAATCTGATTTAATAAATGCCATGTTATTTTTATCTCCCAGTAGTAGTTAGTCTTTGAGTGGGATATTTAGGCTGAAAGTGAACCAAACCCCCGGAGCTTTGTCTTTCTGGTTCTCAGTTATATAAATACTCCACTCAGTTGGCACCTTGCATTGAATAGTTTGTCCCAGAGTATAACAAAGTACTGGAAGTCAAATAAATACAGTACCTTTTGTTGAAAATACCACTGTTCATAATTTAGATAGGAGATATTGAGGAGTTAGAGTCAGCACAAGCTTGTTGGTCATGAGAGCCTTAACGTGTTGCGTGTGCCCATGCAAGCATCCTCTACACACCTCTGTGAGATGTGTTGACACACTCAGGGTTCCCATACGGAAAATAAATATATTTTGTAAAATGATTTGGGATACATTTAAAAATAACAAAAATTGGCCAATTAATGTAATCGAGGAAAATATAATTAATACATTTAGTATATATTTACAAATATATTACCAATTGCATTTCAAATGTATCAAAAATGTTTTAGATGCATTTGAAAATGTATTAGAAAATACATTAAAAAATATATAAATATATTTTTCAATACATTTCAACACTTTTTAAATATCTAAATGTACTCTAGTACATGTACTCGAGTACAGTGTTTGGCAGGCAGTGTTTCAAAACCACAATGTTTGGCTCCCCAGTCGTGCGTACTACCCACTTCTCCAAATAGTGATATCTCATTCAGAAGGGCGAGTTGTGGCATTACCAAGCTTGCTACAGTACTTTAGAAAATACACTTCTCAAAAAAATTAAGGGAACACTTAAATCACACATTGGGTTTTGATGAAGGAAATACATATATTGAAGATCAACACTGTCCGTGGGTTTGATTGGCGTACAATACACTGTGACACTCTAGAACACCCCTATCTCCCACATGTTGTTCTCTCTCTCACTCGGCTCTTCTCTCTTATCCTCCATGCTGGAGGGGACATGAGGCTCATCTTTCTGTTAAATGGGGTGTATCTCGCACACGACCTTTACCCTGCCCCCTCTCTTCCGTTCTGCGTATTCCCTCTGAAATGGCAACTCAAAAAACTCCAAAACAAGTTATTTGAAGTACATCTTATTGACAGTGTACAGTTGTACCATTCAACAGTCCCGCACACGGTCACCGTATGTGACAGGAAATGAGCGGTCAGCCCAGCGGAAGGTTAGCAGATGCGTTTAACCCCAGAGACTCCCAGTAAAATCCAAAATGCCAGTCTCATTACCTTGCCCTTCTTTAGCTCTTATGTCCTGCCCCTTGACACCCAGAGAACAGGAGGGGGATGTGGAGGTCCATCCTCCCCAGGGACAGTCCTCTCAGCCGGGCTACTCTGGTTCTCTCCTCCCCTCTCCCATCACAGCGGAGTAGGTATTATGGGAGGGGTTGTTAGCATGGGAGGGGTGCATCTCCACCCTCCTGCACCACTCAGGAAAGAGGCTCCTGGGACTTTGTTTGTTCCAACGTGTGCGTGTGTGTGTGTGTGTGTGTGTGTGTGACAGGTTTATTTTGACCCTGTCACCTCCCAAACAGACAGGCATTTGGAGTGTGGGAAAGACACAGGGTGATAAGAGAAATAACCTGTACAGCGGGATCACAATGAGCAAACCATTTGTGACCTGTTTATGCCACCCTGATGTAGAATGCCATTTCCTTATAAATCATTGGAGATTAATCTTTGGAGGCTGAACAAAGAAAGGCTTCTCATAGTTAAACAAGTTTGACTTTGTTAAAGTATACCCACTATAATCCTAGTCACTAATAGCTAATAGCAGTATCAGCTCTGATCCACCTTGTGTGATGATGTCATCAGGCATCTGTCCTGCAGTTGTGTAAAGAAATGAAAGAGTGACCTCTGCTGTAGAGTTGGGAAGATCACAAGCATTCTGATCTGGTACTGATATTCAGGTTGCAGGGAGGAGGTGAAATAGTCTTGCCTGCCAGCCTCTGGAATGTGTTTAGAAGTGAAAATGGAAGTTTCCAATCTCCCTTGGCTCTCCCTGAGGGTTAACGCAGTGATATAGAGACTTTCCCATTTGAATTTGAATTACATTTCTATGGTACAGTAGGTCCAGGAATGAGTCTGTTCTATGGAGATTGAGCAGTTTTACCTTTTAAAATATGTCTTTCATTTGAATTAACTTAGTGTCCCAGACAAAGGTGACTGCCTACAATGATAAGTTGGGAGAGTGGGAGGGAGTTCAGATGAAATAACTATAAATAGTATGGCCATGTAGCATAGGCTGAAATGGAGGTTATCGCTGTATTAAACAAACATGTTCCTTAATCAGTGAATATATTTCTAATGCTTTGCTGCTGGTGTTGGTGTTAGTCAGTACATATAATTCTGAAGCTGGGATACTGGTGTTGGCGTGTTAGCCAGTAAATATAGTTCAGATGCTAGGATACTGGTGTTGGTGTGTTAGCCGGTAAATATAGTTCAAATACTGGGATACTGGTGTTGGTGTTAGTCGGTACATATAATTCTGAAGCTGGGATACTGGTGTTGGCATTAGCCAGTAAATATAGTTCTGAAGCTGGGATACTAGTGTTGGCATTAGCCAGTAAATATAGTTCTGAAGCTGGGATACTAGTGTTGGCATTAGCCAGTAAATATAGTTTGAGATACTGGTGTTGGTGTGTTAGTCAGTAAATATTGTTTTGGTTCAATATCCTGACAGGACTGCAGACCATAATTCATGTAAAATCAATAACCCATTACAATTACAGTACACTTTAATGGTTGTGTTTGTCATAGTCAGTCAGAGAATACATATATTCCAGCTTATTTGTACAGTAGGCAATTTGTGTCATGAATCACTTTAACAGTGGAATTATACAGCAATATGGATGCAGTTTAATATTGCAATATTGCAGTACTTAGTGAAGTAACAGTATTGTTCCTGTATAGTGGAATTCTATTGATAGTTTAGTCCTATTATTGTATATTCATATTATAGTTACTGTATAATACATTCATATTGTTGTTATAGTATAGTAATATTGGCAATCAGGCAAGGATTTTAGGATAAAGGCAATTTAGCAAGGATTGTACTAACAACAATAATAATAATTGCTAACTGCAATTCTGACCCCAAAATATTCTGGGACATTGTAATGTCCATGGAAATTCAACTCCTAATCAACTCCTAATCAAATTCAGCTCCTAATCTCAGCTGCCCACAGCTTCCAAAAATGTTGATTTAGTTACCACTCACAAAGCTAGAAGTGACGGGAGCATCAGCAGTTACTTTGTCAGGGCTGGCCTTGCATTTGAATCTGCCCTGCCCACTTCTGCTGCTCCCTTCGATAGTTTTCCTCCGGAGCACCCCCCCATTTCTCGTTTCAGACAATACTAGTGAATGCGGTGTGGAAGTACTCTGTACCCTTATAAATGAGCTGGGTTGGATTATCTGGATCCCTTTATATTATTTCAGGCTCTATCACCTGTCTGTTAAACCTCTCATTGCAAAAAAGATTTAATCACACAAGACTGGAAAGCAGCTGCTGTTATTCCTTTTTTCAAAGAGGGCGATAAGCTAGACCACAACTGTTATAAAGCTTGATTTTTGGACTGGCCCTCTGCCTATATTTCACTTCCTTTCTGCACTCTCTGCAATCATTGCTTGATTTGTGATGGTCGACAACCTTTTGTATCATTTCATTTGTCTGTTATCTAATATTTCCTGTTGACAAATGACAAGCCTGTGAGTCAGCCCATATTTAGACCTCAGATAAATAGGATGTCAGGGTTCCACATTTAAGAGTTTCCAAAGATTCAGACAAATTTTAACATGTAAAACTTGAAATAATCATTAATTCAATATTGTTCATATGATTTTCAAGGGGCGCTAATAATTGTGGCACATATGGGTTTGAATGAAATAATTATTACATGATCGCAATTTTTCTTTGAGGAACTTTCACTCAACTGACATATCTAGGGTGCCAATAAATCTGGCGGGCACTTGTAGGTTTAGATCTCCCTGTCATATGACAATAGAATAGTGTCTGCAATACTATCCCCTCCACACTAAACCACCCTGTACTAGCTAATACTATTCTGGTCTGGTTCCGTAAGTGAAGGAGAGTCGGAGACAAGTTGTGTCATTGTTTAAAATCTTGTAAACATTAGATGCGGGATTCTACACAGTGCACCTTTAACTCTGGTACAGACAGGAGCACACACAGTTTTGTTTAGTGAATCCATAGGCTGTGTGTTGTTGCATTTTTCCTCTTGTTGGACAGGCAGCGCTGCCACAGTGGCAGACAGTGGAGACAGGTTGACAGCTCAGAGATAGAGGGGAGTAGACACCACGACAGGTGGGCCCATCACACACCATCACAGCCTGTCTTATTCTATTATGGATGACACAAGGTCTAGGACACACACATGCAGAGGCTTCACACCAGATTGACTTCAAATTTTGGTCGGTCAAACATCTGTACATTACAGACCAGCCTCTCGGGGCAGAGGTGAGCATCCTTTCATTTAAATAGAATTCCGGTTTGCTAGGTCATTGTGGTTGAAGTGTCAAATAATTCTTATACTCAAACCTATATTTGGGTTAAACATTTCACATTCGGAGACTAATTTATTCAGTTGGAAGGCAGGGGAGGAATGATAACATGCTATTCAGGACATCACATATCAGGATCCACTACTGACTGGGTTTGACTTGCAGTTGTTGTACTTGAGCACCACTCCCAACGAGAATGTGCTCCCATCCTTGGGCAAAAACTATTTTGTCGTTTGAGTGAGAGAAATTCTGTAATTTAAGTAAATTAAGAAATTCTGTAATTTTAAAGATACATTCTGTAATTTATCTTTAAAAGATTAGTGGATTATAATAAATGCCACATTGATGTACAACCCCGTTTCCCAAAAAGTTGGGATGCTGTGTAAAAAGTAAAGAAAAACATAAGGCAATAATGTGCAAATCATTTAAACCCTATATTCAATAGAAAATTGTACAAATACAACATATCAAACGTTGAAACTGAGAAATGTGATTGTTTCTTGAAAAAGATATAACCACTTTGAGCTGGTACTGAGGGAACAAAAGTCTGGGAAAATGAAAACGACTTGTGTAATGCTAAAAAAAAACCCTGGTGGAACGTCTCACAACTATTTAGGTGATTTGGCAACAGGCCAGTAACACGATTGGTTATAAAAAGAGCATCCAAAAGAGGATGAATCTTTCAGAAGTAAAAATGGGGAGGAGTTCACCACTATGTGAATGACTGTGCAGGCAAATAGTGGAACAATTCAAGAATAATGTTTCTCAACATAAAATTGCAGAGTTTGGGGATCTCATCATTTACGGTACTTAATATCATTAAAAGATTCAGAGAACCCGGAGAAATCTCTGCATGAAAGGGACAAGGCCGAAAAACAATATTGGATTGATCTTCGGGCCCTTAGACGGCACTGCATTAAAAACAGACACGATTCTGTAGTGGACATCACTGCATTAAAACCCTGTCCTGTGGTCTGATGAATCAAAGTTTGAAATTCTTTTTGGGAATCATGGACACGTGTCCTCTGGACTAAAGAGGAGAGGGACCATCTGGCTTGTTATCAGTGCACAGTTCAAAAGCCAGCATCCATGATGGTATGGGGGTGCATTAGTGCACATGGCATGGGTGACTTGCACATTTGTGAAGGCACTATTATTGCTTAACAATATATGCAGGTTTTGGAGCAACATATGCTGCCATCCAGATTACGTCTTTTTCAGGGAAGACCTTGCTTATTTCAGCAAGACAATGCCAAACCACATTCTGCACATATAACAACAGCATGGCTCTGTAGTAAAAGAGTTTGGTTGCTAAACTGGCCTGCCTGCAGTCCAGACTTGTCATCCATTGAAAACATTTGGCGCATTATGAAACGAAAAATACGACAAAGGAGACCCCGAAATGTTGATCGATGTTGATCCTATATCAAGCAAGAATGAGAATACATTTCACTTTCAAAACTAGAGCAATTGGTGTCCTCAGTTCCCAAATGCTTACAGAGTAGAGGTGATGCAACACAGTGGTAAACATTCCCCTGTCCCAACTTTTTTTAAACGTGTTGCTGGCATCAAATTCAAAATGGGTATGTATTTTTCCAAAAACATTACATTTTCTCAGTTCCAACATTTGATATGTTGTCTTTGTACTGTTTTCAGATAAAATTGGGATAAATGATTTGCACATCATTGCATTCTGTTTTTATTTGCATTTTATGCAGTAACCCAATTTTTTTGGAAACGGAGTTGTAATACAGTCGTGGCCAAAGATATTCACACCCTTGCAGTATTAATATTTTTTCAAAGTAGAACATGTATAACCTTTTGGTATGAATGTCTTCTAGAAACTTAAGGTTATTATTGTAATTCAGAAAAAAAAAACATTAAGGAGGTTGTTCAGAACAACTAAAGGGGATATCACACCCTGACCGGTATTGGTACATTTTTGTTCATTGTGAAATTTTTTTGCTTGCTCTTGAATGCACTCGACTTTTTATCTAAACTACAATTTGTGTTACTTATTGCCTTGCTAAAGCTGCACACCATAAGCTTGTATTTTATAATTTAGCCAGTTTGTATTTTATAACCTAGCCAGTCATGTTGAGAATATGATAAGCTTTTAAATGAAACCCATCTGATGTAGATTGAAATTGCTAATGGTCAGTTTTTGGATTGGTAAACAACAATGATTTTCAGATGGCGAGGCGTACATTTGTGTTCCTAACGAAACCAATATTTATGAATGTGTCTAATTCCTCAATAGGAGAGCAAGGAAAGCACCAGTATTTGCGTTCATTTTTATTCAGCAAAGCATGTTTACCTGAGTCTTTCCTCTCTTTATTACTCTTTCAATACCGCATATTTTATTTGCAGCGAACTCCATTGACAACAGTAAATAATCACAAAAAGCCTCCATGATCAGATATTTTGGGAGAATTTTGGTTAATTTTAGCTCTCTGACATTAGCTAGCTGGTCCTTGCCAAGCTCTTAGGAAAGTTTGCTAGCCAGCTAGCTATATGTAGCTTCTACCTTGACAACATTGAAGATACTCATGTGTATCCTACCATGGAATGAACTTGGACTTGCATGCCTGTTTGAGAAACCTGATCCTCATGCTGTTCCTTTCTTGTCTTCCTGATTGGTGAATCTCAGACTCTTACGTAACAAAGCAGAAGCAGGTCACCCCCTAAGTAAGATTGTAACTATTAGAACCATGACAATGTTGTCCAGGGTAGGCAACTCCAGCCCTGGGTTAGGCAACTCCTGCCCTGGGGTAGGCAACTCCAGCCCTGGGGTAGGCCACTCCAGCCTTGGGTAGGCAACTCCAGCCCTGGGGTAGGCAACTCCAGCCCTGGGGTAGGCCACTCCAGCCTTGGGTAGGCAACTCCCGCCCTGGGGTAGGCCACTCCAGCCTTGGGTAGGCAACTCCAGCCCTGGGGTAGGCCACTCCAGCCCTGGGGTAGGCCACTCCAGCCTTGGGTAGGCAACTCCAGCCCTGTGGTAGGCCACTCCAGCCCTGGGGTAGGCCACTCCAGCCCTGGAGTAGGCATCTCTGGGGGGCCAAACAGTTGTGTTTTTGTCTCAAGTTGTTTCCAGTTAAATGTGTCCCAGGTGTGCTTTAGTCCTGAGAAGATGAAAACCAGACGTGATTCGGGCCCCGGGAGTAACCTACCCTGGGGAAGAGGAATGTCTTTAACTTTAAACTTGTGTTTGACCAGCTTGATTCCTGATTTAAGCTTTTTCTTGGCCTCCCTTTAAAGGGATCTGTACTTGCTCTTGAGATCCTCCTCTTTGGCAGAGCTGAGACACACACACACACACGCACACACACACACACACACACACACACACACACACACACACACACACACACACACAAAGGCTTGCTCGTGCTTCCACACACACATACACACGGTTTGTTTGGGTGTGGTAGGTGGGAGACATGATGTCAATAAATGTCATAGCTTAGGCAACTTTATCTGTCCCCCTTGACAGCCACTTCTCATCTCCACAACAGTTGGACTGATCTTGGATATGACAGGTTGTAGGAAATGGATTACTCCTGTTTTTACATTGTCCAAGTTAATCACTTTAAACCTCAGCCTGAGGCAAGATCTTTTTAGGTTTGATCATCAGGAAGGTGCAAGGGTATTAGAAAAAACTCACACAAACAAAATGACACAAATAAGTGCCCCTTCCCCCCTTGTCCTCATATCAGTGTTGTGAGCGAGACAAAGGCCCACACCACTGGTGATATCAGGCTTGCTGTCAGATTGTCTCCTCCAGTTGTCACTAGTGGGGGATGGACTTCTAGACTGGCCTCTGAGATGTTCCAAGCTATTCGTTTGGTCCTTCTCTGGCAGGTAAAGGCCAGGCAAACAGATATACTCATAGCCCATTGTTTATAATTGCTTGCCAACCTAGCATCGGATGTAGCCTGTCCCTTTATTTTGACCACCAGCGGTAGCACTAGTGCACCAAGCAGCACGGGTACGTTTACTTAGATTGTAATTGCCGGTGACACAGCATGTTTTTGGTGACACATGCTTCAGTGACGAGTGGAGCGGCGCCTGACGTCAGATGGCATCATTATGTACGCGGAAACGTATCACCATCAGTGCAGGCGGAGTCGACTCCCTATCTGACGTGAGAGAATGGCCCGGGAGGACATTGGCCTGTTAGAGGATGTGTGGGTGGATGGTAGCCTATCTTACCATCTGAACATATAATTGATAATATTTAATAACTGTTTGGTTCCTTCCACAGATCATGCTGAAGAACTGAGGTTCTATCTCATCCACATGACTGAGGTAGGCGGTGTGTGTGTGTGTGTGTGTGTGTATGTGCGTGTGTGTGTGTTTTTCAAAAGGACCATGCACTCCAGTGGAAATCACATTACAGGGCAGACACAAGGGCTGGCTCAGATTTCTGATGAGAATGGATACCTCTCTCTCTGTTTCTATCTGTCTTTCTCTCCATGTCTCTGTCTCTCTCTCTCTTTCCCTGAATCTTCACATTTTTGTTCATGTTCTGCTCCCACCCTTCTCTCACCCTGACCATCATCTAAACCAAGCACTAATCTGAATGCTTCACAGAATTTACTGTATACATAGGATACCTGTATCTTTCTCTCTGTCCTTGTCTTTCTCTCTCCTCCTCGTGCACATCTTTCCCCATCAACTTGTTCTTGATCTACTGCCCATGTCTGAAATGTTGGTTTAAAAAAAGCTCTTTCCTATAAAACCGTTTCTCAGACCAACTGTGAATAATATGTGATATCATCACCCGATTACATGAAATATGCTGTGTAATCTAATTCCAAGCTTTATATATGAAAAGACCTAGACAGGGTAGCACTGTTTGATATCGGCCCACTGGTAATTGTATTACCTCTATTCCACCATGTCTAATTAAGATTGTTATAAATAGAAACTGTTACTGCGAGGAAGGAGGAACCGCCTGGGGCTGATGTGCTGGGTTAGAATTGTGCTTTTTGGAGTGGGTAGTAAAGATTTATTTTCTTTCTTTACCTCTCCCTCTCTCTCTCTGACCCACCCACCCACCCACACACACACACACACACACAAACACACACATCTTGTAGGTTAGGTCTTGTGATGGGATGTTGACTCCACTATCTCTAGTCCTTATCAAAGAAAGTGTATGTGAGTGTCTGTGTGTCTTTGTTTGTGTGTTTGTAAAACAGGAAATCACAGTCTCACATGAGTATTTGACATTTTTCAAGGGGGACAAAATGTTATCAGGTGCAATGAAAGTAAACATCTATTTGTAAAATTAAAGAATTAATTACACAGGGAAGATACAGCATTGTCACCGCGCAAGGATGGTTAGGTTTAGGTAAACATTCTGAATGCTTAAGGTTAGGATTGATGTTTACAGTTAGGGTCTGGTATACATTTCAAATGGTAGATTTTAAGGTTTGGAAAACTACAAAAAAATTTAAAACTTAAAACCTTTTGGGTCAAACCGCCAGTCTATTTAAATTTAGTAGTGCTCACCATTGTCCGTAGTGGCCGGTTTTTATATAGACATTTTAGCCATCTGGATAAGCACCTAATATTAACCTTTATTTGCTGAGATCAGACTTGTGTGTGTGTATATGTGTGCCTGTGTTTGCCAGTGTCAAACTCACACAGGGCAAGACATTATCCCAAAACATAACTGGGCCTTGGTATTCAGACCAAATCCTAACCCTTCCTTAGTATCTGAACCTGTTTGACACACACAACACACTTACAGCATGTATACACACACACACACACACACACACACACACACAGAGAAAAACCTAAATCTAAATGGGGTTAACCCTGAATGTCACCCCTAATGCCTAACCCTAACCCTAATTTTAACCTCCAAATGTAATGCTTGCCCTAAGCATTTTTAAAAAATACCCTTTTTCAAAATGGGGACAGAAATGTCCCTATTAGTCACTAGTTATTAGTCTTTTCCAGATTTTACAGTTTCAGGACAGTTTTATCCCTCTTTATATATTAAAATGAGTTTACATATTCTCCTCTGACACATTCTCCTCTGGCTGAATGGGGACACCAATGTTGATTGCCCTTCACAAATCCTAACCCTAACCCTTAATCCTAACCTCAGTTGTAACGTTTGCTATAAACCTACAACACTTAAGCCAAGAAAAGCCCTTTTGTTAAAATGGGGATAGGAAAAAATTGCCCTATATTGGTCAACTTTTTCTGATTCGCCAGTTCTGGACGTTTTTGTCCCTGTTATATTCAATGGTTAAGTCAGAAACACAGACACACAGACAGACAGCACAAATACCAAACAGATATGCACGAACAATGATACACCAAACAGGCATATACCCATGCAAATGTGAACACACACTGCACATCCATCACACCTCATTCAACTGTCATTTCCACATTATGTTTTCTACTTATGCTTTACTTGAAGGAACCAAGTAAGCCACACAAAACACTGCATATACTTACATATTTCAATATCAATACTGAGTTCACCTGGCTGGATTTCAAGTGTTTTATGTCACACATACACAAGTTGGGGCAAAATAGAGTCATAGTTTATCCCTCACTGAATGACAAGGGGCTAAATGCTGGGAAAAATGTTGTCACTCTTTAGCCAGAGTGACAACATTTACATACAGTGGCCCTGTGGCAGATCAGTGCTTTGGGAGCTCTGGCTGTAAATCTATGAAGGTCAATTTGGGAAATGTCCTCAGCACAGAGAGATGGGAAGAAAGAGTTTGGATGGAAGAGGGGTAAGAGAGCCGGATGATTTTTAGGCATTGACCTCGGGGAGGTAAGACAGTTGATCTCTGTTCTCTTGACTGAGTGTTCTGTCATGTGAGGCAATTACCAGTGGGGTGATGACTGTGGCCATCCCTCTATCTGGAGTGTTTGTGTGTGTGTGTGTGTGTGTGTGAGCACACATTCAAGTTTTGTATCATGTTTGCCCCTTTTACCTGCTCCATTAGATTGTTAACAGAAATGGTAGTGTTTCTTTTCTACAGTCCCAGAGTCTGTGTGTGTGTTTCTGCATGTAATGCAATTTATAGTCTCATAGCTTGTCTCTGAAATTATAGTGTTATCTCATCACAGCCCCAGGGAATGGACACACACAAACACATAGACACACACACACACCACTCCACAAATACTCCCACTATGTCTTTACAAACTTGCAGGTGAAACATATGTTTCTCCTTCTGGATTAAGGCTCTAATAATGTACAGACAGATCTCCCAAGGGCTCTGTTTGGGCTTTAAACATGTACAGCCTATGTTTCTGTTTTTTTTTCTGGGATCTAATGTACATTATAACTCCATGGATCGCTATTAGGGCTCAAAACATGTACATTTCATCTCCCTGGATCTCTATTAGCTAATCATTTACATGATATCTCCCTGGGTCTTTGTTAGGGCTGTAATCAGGTATGTACAGTTTATCTCCTTGGAGTTTTGTGAAGGCTCAAATCTGAATGAAAGGGATCTTACATGGACATATGCATTCACATACACATACACACACTTGGTATGAACTGTCCTTCTCCTATACCCAGTATAAGTCCCCTCAGATTCCCGTCCTTGTGACATTGATCTAGAGGGCATCCTATTTAAGCAGCAGCTCCAAAAAAAAAACCAATCCAACCCAGATTCACATAGGAGACTGAGAAGTATGTGTGTGGGTATGTGTGTGTGTGTGTTTGGAAAGTGTCAAATGTGTGTGTGAGCGAGAGAAAGCGAAGAAAAGCAATTAACAGACAGAAGGATACAAGACAGGCTTTGAGAGAAGCTCTTTTGAGGAATACAAATACAAGTTATCACATTTATTTTGCCTCAACCTTGTGTGACTTTGGACTGGGTCAACATGGGTAACCTAGCAGACCGGGTTGGGACCAGGAAGAGGTTTATTAGGGGGGCAGACTCCCTACAGAAGCACCTGCTCTCTGACTGCCCAGACGTGAGTGTATCTGCTCTACACTTCTGGCTGTGTTGAAGAGTTTATAAATAAACTGTTGTTTTGAATGTAGGTTCAGTTTAATCAGAATTATGCTGTCTTTTTTAAGGATAATCTAAAGGATATATTAAAACTTTATTTAGAAATTTGGAACAAGCATGTGGGAAATGTGTGTGCACTAGGTTTGAATCCCATTCTCTGGCTTGGCGCTGTATATTATATATGTCCCTATATCGCCACTCTGCATAAGGAATATTAGGTCTAAAGCTAAATATATTGGTGAAGTTACTGTTGGTTCATTATCAACTGTGCTGGTTAAGGATTATGAACTTATTGTATGCTTTCACATACACATAATTTATAAGACACTTTAATTCAGCAATTCAAAGGTACCGGTTGTCACTTTGCACAGAGTGCTGTGTGATTTACCAAAATGTTGTTTTTCTCTTGATTAGTCAATACCTAACATCAATGAATTAGTTGAATCCAGTTTTTTATTTTATTTTGTGTGAGGGCAACACATCTGGTCAAAAAGTAGGCCAAGACACCAGGACATTTAGGGAGATTTAGGGAGTTGTACTTTCATTAGATAAATATTTCAACAAATGTTTAATTAACTACATTAACCATAAACCATTGCACCCTGTTTACACCCGCTAGCTTAACTACTAACATTAATTTGTCAGAAAACTCTGAAAAACTTTAATATTAAAACTTTAATATTAGAACTTTAATATTAGGTAGCTAGATCAAGATACCCCTGGACTGGGCCAACAAAGCAGGAAATAACACAGCCCCACATCATCAAAGGGACATCAACAGGCCACTAACTAACCACCCTAAAACAAGGCCACAAAACCAGACAGATGCTCCTTTTAGACAGAGCCTACAGACCCTAAAATGACACCAATTTGACATTGCCATGAATTATTTGGTGTTTTTTTTAGTATGAAAGTTACGCAAAGAAAAACTGGTCTACAAAGCCGATACATTTCTTTCCGGTAACAGAGGTAGTCTGTTTTACCAATTTCTTTCGGCTTCTGCTTTGTATGAATGGGGCAATATACCGTTGACAGCTTGCTTATAGACTGCGCTTTTTCACGCTTTGACTTGATTGGGTAAACCAGTCACAATGTTTTGGGGAGATGATACACATAATTTCTTTTCCTGGGGCGCTAAACTAGGAAGCCATTGTACATTGCTCACATCATTTGTATTTTTCACAAAAAAATCCCTAAAAACAACAATGGAAGGAAAAAAGGCATTAGGACAGTGGATGGACTTTGAAAATAGGGTGTTGCTTGGTATCTATGCTGAAGAAGAAATTCAGTCTCAAATGAGTGGAATACACTGCACGAAACAACAAATAATTTACAAATGATTAAGAATCTTTGACTATATAAAAACAAAGCTTTGTCCTCGTCCTTCATCTTGGCAGAAAACTTTGTGCTTGAAGGTTATCTGTCATCATTCTGACTACTCCCCTTTGAAATCCCTTCTACCAAAATATACATATATTACCGTTCAAAGGTTTGGGGTCACTTAGAAATGTCCTTGTTTTTGCAAGAAAAGCAATTTTTTTGGTCAATTTAAATAACATCAAATTGATCAAATATACAGTGTAGACATTGTTAATGCGGTAAATCTCTATTGTAGATGAAAACGGCTGACTTTTAATGGAATACGTACATATGCGTACAGAGGCCCATTATCAGCAACCATCAGTCCTGTGTTCCAATTGCACATTTTGTTTGCTAATCCAAGTTTATCATTTTAAAAGGCTAACTGATCATTAGAGAACTATTTTGCAGTTATGTTAGCACAGCTGTAAACTGGCCTTCTTTAGACTAGTTGAGTGTCTGGAGCTTTAGCAGTTGTGGATTCGATTACAGGCTCAAAACAGCCAAAAAAAAAGAACTTTCTTCTTTTTCTTCTTCAAGTCGTCAGTCTATTCTTGTTCTGAGAAATGATGGCTATTCCATGCGAGAAATTGCCAAGAAACTGAAGATCTCGTAGAACGCTGCGTACTACTCCCTTTATGGAACAAACTGCCTCTAACCAGAATAGTAAGAGGAGTCGAGGCCCCGGTGCACAACTGAGCAAGAGGACAAATACATTAGAGTGTCTAGTTTGAGAAACAGATGCCTCACAGGTCCTCAACTGGCAGCATCATTAAATTTTACCCACAAAATACCAGTCTCAACATCAACAGTGAAGAGGTGACCAGGATGCAGGCCTTTGAGGCAGAGTTGTAGAAAAAGCCACATCTCAGACTGGCTAATAAAAAGAAAAGCAAAAGAACACAGACACTGAATAGAGAAAGAATGGAAAAAAATGTTATGGACAGAGGAATCTAAGTTTGAGATACTTCCAATTCATGATGACCTAATTATCCAGCTACTGAATGAAATTGAATTCCTTTCCTGTAAGTGCTTGTGCCTGCTTATGTGCAAATGTGTGTATGTATATATCTCTGTTTGTGTCTGTTTTAATCAATCTATATTTGCCAGTCAGTGTGTAACTTTGTGTCTGTCTCTCTGTGTGTATACCCTCTCAACTGCTCTAACAACTCCATGATATGCAGCTTGTCGTCATCAGCCGAGAGTTGCTAAGTGATATCAAACCTAGGGTTGTTGTCAGCAAAACTGTCTTGTTTACGGTGCTCATCCATAACTGATATGACAGGGCCTTCTTACCCAGGTCTGAGAACTGCTTTACTATGACAGACTGACTATATGGCTTTACTAAATTTAATATGCTGAGACAAAGATCCTGCAGCACCAGACAGTACCCATACATCTGTGTGTAATCTCCGACAGACTTCACTTTCAATGATATCTCAGAGATATTTGGCCTTAATACATGTCCTGAGATCTAGCCTCCTAGATGAACCCCATCGGAGCTCTTGTGGGCTCCTACTGACTAGGTGTTTGTTGCAGAACTGTGAGGAACCATGAGGATCCATTTGCTCACCTGTCTCACCGGAATTGTGCCTTTTTGATGAACAGGAGGTAGTGGATTCCAGGGTATAGTTTTACAAAACAATACTGACTAATGAGTAGTAAATGATGATTGATGATGTTACACATTAATAATGCAAGATGATCCAAATGATGTGTAGTAATGGATATAACAAAGGGCAGCATTACTGTGTATAATATTAGAGGGGGAAACAATAACAGACGCCAATGATAGCAAACAGAAGGGTGATGGTGTTATTCTTTACTAAATAGCATGGTATCACATGGACAATAGCAAGAAAGGCAGTAAATAAAATTACACTGTAATTCCTGAGGATGGATGGATATTAAAAGGTACAGAGAATGACAGGTCACTGCGGCCTACAATAATCCAGGTGATACGCAGTCCTGTAGCTCTGCTGGTAGCATACGGTATGGTGCTAACAACAGCAGGGTTGTGGGTTTACCTCCCATGCGGAATGTATAAAAATGCACATGTTCACAACTGGATGTTCTGGCTAATACCTTCTGTTTAATGACTCAAATTGTTGTTTTTTGTTTGTTTTTTAAGATATGTACACTTAAAGGTGGAGGAATAAACAGCTGATCTAGCGCACACTACAATGATGACTTGATAACAAATAGCATTTAGGTTTTAAAACAAATCCCGAAACAAATCTAAACATGCATCACAAAAATAACACAAAAGAGCCCCTTTTATATCCTTCTGAGAGTGCTGGTTAGAGCAGCTAACCAATCATGACCTAGAATCTGTGTGTGTACAGGGCATGCTCTGGGGCGAGGGTGGATGTCTAATCAGCGATTGACTCACTAGCCATTTGACCATCTCTCAAATGCAGCGTGAGAGAGGTGAGGAGGGTTGACAACCAGACGTCTTGAGGCCGGAAAATTGTAATGTCTCCTAATGTCCAGAAGGGGGAATTATTGTACACACAGGGTTCCTGTCACGTGCGTACCAGAGACCCCCGCATCTGCCACGATGTGAGGAGTTCAAAGAAGTGTGGGAGGCAGGGCACCCTCCGATGGGCACGTGTTGGCTTCACCTGAGGCAATGGGTATGTGTCAACTTACCCATTGTGAATGAGACATACTTGAGCTGGAAGGCGCACGTGTACTGACTTTTCTTACGGGGAGGTCCGTCCAAACTGTGGTATGCCAGTGGTTCCTGTAAATGTTAACGTGTGCATAATGACACCGACTGACCTGAGACAATGGCGTTATGACTCGATGCACCTCCTAAATTACCACATTATAAGGAGTTTTAGACTGAACTATGTTAACTATAGAGCTGCATAACATTTTTGTTTGAGTCATCAAGCAATCCTTTATGGGCCTGAGGCTTCAGTACTGTCCCTCATTGTGCCACACAGATGTCTTGGCATGAATTAAAGTAGCACTATAAGCCCTAAAAAGAACATCCTTTCTGCAACAAAAATGGATGAGAAGGAGCCAATATATTTCTGTTATTGACAAAAACAAACAACCTTTTGTTTAGTCTGAAATAAATGAGTCATTGTATCATGTGTTGGTTTCCAATATACTGTATGCTTGCCGATAGCTCTAATTTGCATACTTCTGATAAAAGCTTCATTGTGAAGGGGAAAAATACCCAGATTAGTTTGACCTTGATTTTATAAGAGTGGGTAGCTATGCTGGAGACCAAAGTCAGATATTACATGAAGTTTGATTTTTCTAGATTTTGTAGATATTTATATAGACAACGCTTGTGGTAAATACAGGCGTAGGGAATCTCAGATTAGATTAGATTCAACTTTATTGTCACTGAACAGTACAAGTACAGTACAACAAAATGCAGTTAGCATCTAACCAGAAGTGCAAATAGAGGAGGGCACAACATTTACAAGTATGTCTCATACGTTTTGTTCTTCAATTTGTTGGCTATCAATAGCCAACAAACCAGAAGTAAAAACACTGAGGAGCTCCAATAATAATAATAATAATGCATGAAACTTATATAGCGCTTTTCTGGGAGCCAAATACGGTTGATATTAGGTACAAAAACAAAAAAGCAGTCATAACAGTGTACCACAACGTAAAATTGCTAAGTCACTGAAATGGTCCCATTGTTGTGTATGTCTGTTATCACATTCTATGTAATAGTCTACACTCAGTGTGTACATTTATTATCATCATTATATTCATATAATTTATACAGAATTACACTTAAGCTTTTAGCTCTGTGTGTGTGTTTGTGTTTGTGTGTGTGTGTGTGTGTGTGTGTGTGTGTTTGTGTGCTTATAAAAAAAGTATGAACTCGCTACTTAGTTGCACTGGTTAAGAGCGTCTACTAAATTACTCACATGTAAAACACTAAAATATAGTGGAGCATAGGAATCACAGCAGCACTCCATTTAGACCTCTCTTTTGTCTTCTGAACGCTAAGATCTCATAATTTTCCTGTCTGGACTCACTGGAGATAATGATGTAATCACTTTGAGGTGGGGAGAAGGAAGTAAGGGAGAAGGAAAGACTGAGAAGTACAGGTAATTGGAACAGGAGAGGGAGGGAGACAGACAAGAGAAAGGGGGTAAGAAGGAAAAGGAGAGATGGTATTGAAGGCCCACTTTCTAATACATATTTATCTAATCTAAATACTTGTGATGACAAGGTGCAGTAGGACCGAACATCACATGAGAGCCAAAAGGCTGCTCCTTATCTATCTTTAAATGTTAGCTTGTTTATTGGTTGGTTGGGAGTTAGCTCATTAGATGCTGGAGACTTTAAGCATTAGATTAGTGTTCAGCCGGTTCACTGGTTGCTTGCCTATAACAATTTGGGCTTGTGGGTTGTTAGATAAAATGTGATAGCGTTACAGTAGCTTGAGATCATAGTTGAAAGATGGAACTAAGGTAAATTTTGTACTGTCAGTTTATAGTATGTCTACTCCTACTGGTTGATTTGCGAGGAATTAAGAGCTTCAGCACTCTGTGCTTCTATTACCATATGAGCCTCTGCAATTCTACACAGGGCTGGATATGTAAACATGCTTCAAAGCGTCGAGGAGCATTACGCCCAATGACACTGATCGTGGACGGAGATGACGTAAGCACAATCAATATTAACCTAGCCTGTTAGCCTGTAGCTTGTATTTTTTTATTAGAGTACTGTAAAATGTACCCAACCAGCCTACCTTCTAGGGAAAATTAAAAACATTGCATGGCACTGATTTTGGACCTGACCATGAAAAAATACCCAAAATCCTTACGTTGATTCCTGAATATATGTATTTCTTTAAACTGACATCCACGTATGTGGATGTATAGTATAGTTATTTCCAGTTTGCTAGTTTTTTTTCAATGAACTGAATCACTTCTCTATGCCCTGAGTAATTACAATTTAAAAAATTGTTGTGGATGGAAATCTGCTTACCTACCTAAATTTGACAATTTGTCTTTACAGCAATCCAGACAGAATACATTAATGAAAAAAATGCAAATAGCAGAACTACAAGTGTGGATCTAAGGCATGTGGTCAGTAATTTTAATTAGTCAATGCAAAACCTTAATTACTGTTGGAAATGTTGTTGCAGGTATAGGTTAAAAAGGATATGTTTCTTCCCGTAAATATACAATGTATTAAAGAAGCATACCCTTTCAAAATTCCAAAGTCCTTAAGAGTTATGGTAGGTTTATTTGAACAGTGAGAGACAGAATAACAACAAAAAAATCCAGAAAAACGAATGTCAAAAATGTTATGAATTGATTTGCATTTTAATGAGTGAAATAAGTATTCGACCCCTCTGCAAAACATGACTTAGTACTTGGTGGCAAAACCCTTGTTGGCAATCACAGAGGTCAGACGTTTCTTGTAGTTGGCCACCAGGTTTGCACACATGTCAGGAGGGATTTTGTCCCACTCCTCTTTGCAGATCTTCTCCAAGTCATTAAGGTTTCGAGGTTGACGTTTGGCAACTCGAACCTTCAGCTCCCTCCACAGATTTTCTATGGGATTAAGGTCTGGACACTGGCTAGGCCACTCCAGGACCTTAATGTGCTTCTTCTTGAGCCACTCCTTTGTTGCCTTGGCTGTGTGTTTTAGGTCATTGTCATGCTGAAATAACCATCCACGATCCATTTTCAATGCCCTGGCTGAGGGAAGGAGGTTCTCACCCAAGATTTGACGGTACGTGGCCCCGTCCATCGTCCCTTTGATAGGGTGAAGTTGTCCTGTCCCCTTAGCAGAAAAACACCCCCAAAGCATAATGTTTCCACCTCCATGTTTGACGGTGGGGATGGTGTTCTTGGAGTCATAGGCAACATTCCTCCTCCTCCAAACACGGCGAGTTGAGTTGATGCCAAAGAGCTCGATTTTGGTCTCATCTGACCACAACACTTTCACCCAGTTCTCCTCTGAATCATTCAGATGTTCATTTGCAAACTTCAGACGGGCCTGTACATGTGCTTTCTTGAGCAGGGGGACCTTGCGGGCGCTGCAGGATTTCAGTCCTTCACGGCGTAGTGTGTTACCAATTGTTTTCTTGGTGACTATGGTCCCAGCTGCCTTGAAATCATTGACAAGATCCTCCCGTGTAGTTCTGGGCTGATTCCTCACCGTTCTCATGATTATTGCAACTCCACGAGGTGAGATCTTGCATGGAGCCTCAGACCGAGGGAGATGGACAGTTCTTTTGTGTTTCTTCCATTTGCGAATAATCGCACCAACTGTTGTCACCTTCTCACCAAGCTGCTTGGTGATGGTCTTGTAGCCCATTCCAGCCTTGTGTAAGTTTACAATCTTGTCCCTGACATCCTTGGACAGCTCTTTGGTCTTGGCCATGGTGGAGAGTTTGGAATCTGATTGATTGATTGCTTTTGTGGACAGGTGTCTTTTATACAGGTAACAAACTGAGATTAGGAGCACTCCCTTTAAGAGTGTGCTCCTGATCTCAGCTCGTTACCTGTATAAAAGACACCTGGGAGCCAGAAATCTTTCTTATTGAGAGATCATATACTTATTTCACTCATTAAAATGCAAATCAATAACATCAATAACATCGATAACATTTTTGACATGCGTTTTTCTGGATTTTTTTTGTTGTTATTCTGTCTCTCACGGGTTCAAATAAACCTACCATTACAATTATAGACTGATCATTTCTTTGTCAGTGGGCAAACGTACAAAATCAGCAGGAGATCAAATAATTTTTTCCCTCACTGTATTTTGTTCAATATTTACACATTAGTTAACAGAAATATAGTTGGCATGCTCAGATGCTATACCCAGCCCAGCAGACTGACGCATCTCCCTTTTATATTTCTGAAGACTATAACCATAGTTTCTGGAAGTATCAAGACCGCATATACATCAAGCTGTAAGTTGGATGTAAGTGGTAGGATGCTAGCTGCTTTATCCCTACATAATTTTGCATACACAGAATGTGCTGGTGTAGTGCAAACTCAGGTGAACAGTGTTGACAGGAGGCAAAGGATGCATTCAGTACTCATCTGCCAGATGGCTCAGGGGGAAGGGCTCCAACCAGGGAACAATTTAATCAATCTGATTACAGCAAAATGCTGCCTGTATTTTTAGCCACTCCAAGGCAAGCCAGTGGCCATACTTTGAATTCTTCCTTGTTAGCTTGTATATTATGTCTTAGCTGTAGCTGTATGTGCGAATGAATACTGAAGTTGAGGTATAGGGAACAAGTTACGAGAAATAAAAGGAGTGTAAGAGCTTGATCTGTTAAATTGTCACAATGATCATCTTTGGATGGAGATTTTACAAGCATTTTTTTTATATTTACTAGCTTTATTGCAATTCTGTTTGTTGTCAGAAGCATTTGATTGCATTGGACAACAGAAGAGCTAAAGAGTTCAGCTTGGAAGTAGTTTGATGCCAACGTGAAGGAAATTACCAAATTATGTTCTGTCCAATTTGTGGTATTTTTCACTCCGATAGGAATCTGCATCTTAAGTTGTTTCTCCATTGCAGCAAATTGAAATTCAATTATTTAATTTGTTTCTCCCCCTATGCTTTATTTGATAGAGACCGTGAGGAAAGATAGAGGAGAGCTGAAAGAGCAGTCGGCCAGATTCAGTTGCTGGACAACCTTAAAAAGATACTTTAATGTGTTTTCTTTACCTGACTCATGTAGTAAAGGGCTGCCTATTTTCTTGAACCCTGGTCTAGGTAGCTACTTATTCAAACTGCCTACCATTGTGGCAGTGTCAAAGGAAAATATTCAAGTCTACCAAGACTGTTGACACTCCAGTCATAGTCTGGTGAAGGTTTTATCGATGTTGACGTGTAATATTGGAGGACTATGAATCATCTTCCAGCAGCTCCACACTGCATGGCTGTCGCACCCGTCACTACAGTACAGTAGTCTCAGCTGGTTGCTCCGTCTGGGTTTTAAGAATAGCTACGCACGAATGTGTTTGCTTGCATTCATTTAATTACAATTGAGTTCTATTTCTTTTCAATGCTGTATATAGCTTCATTTGGGCACATGCAACTATTTATGGGTATGTAAATGCATGTTGATATATCTGCTTGAATGTAATTATGTAGGTCTGCTGAATGTAATTAAGTACTTTACGTTCAGTGTTTTACCCAGTAAAGTATATTGACGTTTGACTGGTATTAAATTGTTTATCCACCAGTACTAGCCTTCATATGGGATAGTTACAACTACTCAGTGCTCCACTAGTAAGGACGCAGGAAGGCTAGGGACCCTATGCCTCAAGGACATTTTAGAAGTTCCATAAGGACTACTTGCTCACTTTTAAGGATCTGTTTGGCTCCCAGTTTGCTCCTGAGGTCTGGTCTGGGCTGCTTCATTACATTTCAGTGATGGATAGACATTATTAGTGAAGAGAATATCACTATTGATTTTTGCTTGCTCCCCTAAAGTCTGTCTATTTTATCATTGTGTTGAGTAAGGATAAACAGTGACTCACTCTTTCTCTGATTATCTTTATCTCTTTCTTTTTTGTCTTCCTCTTTCTCATTCCTTGTGTTTCTCATTTCATCTCTCTTCCTCTCGATGCATTATCAGCAGCTATAGCTTGGACAAGTACAGCAGCACTCTGTGTATGAACTTGGTTTGTGTGGAACTGTGTGACTCTCTTTCCACAGACATTATCTCTGGTCGCACACTTTCACAATTTCAAAAAAATTCCCCAGTGACAAGAATCTGGCTTTAACATTAAAATAATCACAGTTCTAAATACATCAGGCAGAATTACTATCTCTGACAAAATCCTTTGCATCTTAAATAAAAAAAAAATTGTGAATAAGTTTGTAAATTGTAAATTGTAAATACTCACTGTCAGCATGCACATAGTGAAGGACAGTCATTTTTTTTTAACATAAGATGAGTCAGAGGTGTATTGCTTAATTTCAGTGTGGCCTATTATGTTTTTGATCATGCATTGTTATTGAAAAGGAGTCACTTGTTTTGGCTGTACACCTCCTATCACATGCTTGGAGAGTTACTAATCCACTAGAACGTAGACAGCATTCTGCATTGGGAGCTTGTTAGAACATCAGAGACGTACGGTGAGGTGGCCCTCTGGGCAGCTGTCATGGGCCGTTATTTTTCTCTATATTTAGTTTTCAAAATGTCTTGTGACAGTTAAAATGTTCTCACACTATTGAGGAAGCAGTTTTGTAGTGTACAGTTGTGCTCATAATTTTGCATACCCTGGCAGAAATTGTGAAATTTTGGCATTGATATTGAAAATATGACTGATCATACCATGTCTTTTATTTAAGGATAGTGATCATATGAAGCCATTTATTATCACATAGTTGTTTGGTTCCTTTTTAAATCATAATTATAACAGAAATCACCCAAATGGCCCTGATCAAAAGTTTACATACCCATGAATGTTTGGCCTTGTTACAGACACACAAGATGAGACACACAGGTGAATTTCCCACACCTGTGGCTTTTTAAGTCGCAATTAGTGTCTGTGTATAAATATTAAATGAGTTTGTTAGCTCTCACATGGATGCATTGAGCAGGCTAGATACTGAGCCATGGGGAGCAGAAAAGAACTGTTAAAAGACCTGCGTAACAAGGTAATGGAACTATATAAAGATGGAAAAGGATATAAAAAGATATTCAAAACCTTGCAAATGCCAGTCAGTACTGTTCAATCACTTATTAAGATGTGGAAAATTTGGGGATCTCTTGACACCAAGCCAAGGTCAGGAAGACCAAGAAAGATTTCGGCCAAAACCGCCAGAAGAATTGTTCAGGATACAAAGAAAAACTCACAGGTAACCTCAGGAGAAATACAGGCTGCTCTGGAAAAAGACTGTAATTGTTTTGGGGGCGTGTGAGTTTTAAAGGCACAGGGGATCTTGTGAAAATTGATGGCAAGGTGATTGCAGCATGTTATCAGAAAATCCTGGCAGACAATTTGCATTCTTTTGTACTAAAGTTGCGCATGGGACGCTCTTGGACTTTCCAGCATGACAATGACCCTAAGCAAAGGCTAAGTTGACCCTCCAATGGTTACAGCAGAAAAAAAGTTTCTGGAGTGGCCATCTCAGTCTCCTGACCTTAATATCATCAAGCCACTCTAGGGAGATCTCAAACATGTGGTTCATGCAAGACCACCAAAGACTTTGCATGACCTGGAGGCATTTTGCCCAGACGAATGGGCAGCTAAACCACTTGCAAGAATTCGGGGCCTCATAGACAACTATTACAAAAGACTGCACGCTGTCATTGATGCTAAAGGGGGCAATACACAGTATTAAGAATTAAGTGTATTCACACTTTTGAACAGGGTCAGTTTATTTTTTTCTTTGTTGCCATGTTTTGTTTTATGGTTGTGCCATTCTGTTATGACCTACAGTTGAATGTGAATCCCATAAGAAATTAAAGACATGTTTTTCCTGCTCACTCATGTTTTCTTTACAAATGGTACATATATTACCAATTCTCTAAGGGTATGCAAACTTTTGAACACAACTGTAATAAGCTTGTGAGCATCCCAAAGGACCACAGACTAGGGCAGTTAGCTCTAAGCAAATCCTTCAGGACAGATCAATCTCAGAGGACATCCAAAAAATGGAAAAACAGCTAAAAATAACCCATGCTACCAAAGAGATATTTTTCCTTAAAGATGGAATTTAAAAATGTAAAACAAGGACAAGAACTTGGATTGAATGAATGAAAGATCTAGACTTCCGAATGTTAAAATATACTAGTTTTGTTTTGAGTTTCCCTTTTGTTGTGTGTGTCTGTGTTGTGGGGGGTCAGTACTTGTGGCGGAAGTCATATGGTATATGTGAAATGCTTATTTTTCTTTCCTGAAGAAAGCCTGAGGACGACACAACAGCTCAAAATGTACTGACCCTTTTTAGGGCCAAAGGGTTTTCTACTAGTTATTCTGTTGCCCTTTAATATGTTATCCTTTGTACAAATCCACTGTTGTTAGGTTATAGAACAGTTTTGCCTATTATGTATGTCTCCAACAAAACCAGTTTCGTTTACATTTCACCACGCGCGCGCGCACACACACACCATGTAGCCACATCAGATATTATAAATGTTAACTGATATCTAAGTGTTGGTGTTGTGTGGACAGTATACTGAACAAACTACCCTCTTGATGTTGATCTATACAAACTGGTACATTTGAAGATGTTTGTGTACACTTATGTGTGTGTTTGTGACTTCCGTAGACGGACTCAGTAGTCAAACACAGGTGAGAGTGTAGACATTAGGTTGAGCAAAGGATTCATTTCTCTAGCTCCTAGGAAAGGATTGGAAAGGATGAATGTAGGTTTGAAAAAGAGGATTTGAAAAGACAATGAACTGAGAAAAGGGAACTAAGTAAGTTAAGTAGCTGAGGAAAGGAATGAAACTGATCAAGAAAACAAAGCTTGGAAAATGAGATGGTGGGAGTGTAGTGAGTGTGTAAAAGTGAGGCCAAAAAGGAAAGAATACAAAAGGAGCGAATGTGTTCAGTAGCCATACAATATGACACTTCTGCCTTACTGAACTCTATTTTTTTTTACATATGCTCTTACAAAGTATTCTCATCTCTCACTGGCCTGTGCTGGCCTGGACTATACCATTGGGTCAGCGTAATTATCTGTGACTAAGTGGATATGACCCACACACACACACATGCACACACCCTGCCTTGGGCTTTCATCTCTCCATGGGTGTGGAGACCATTAACGATATCTCTCTAACACTTTCTGTTCCGCTCTCCCATTTGCCATCATTCATTCTTTCATTAATTTGCTTTCATTTTCTCTCTCATTTCCTCTGTTCCTCCCCCTCCTAAAAAAGAGGTCCTGCCTCCATGGAGACACATTCACAAAAGGCCCTTTTTTTAACCAAACTGTCAAATATGTGACAAAAAGAAGAATTAAGCATTGGGTAAAAGGAAAATAACTACCCCTCTCATCCTTCCCTCTCCCATCTCTCTCTCTCTGTTCTCTCTCTTCCATCTCTCTCTCTCTTCTCACTATCTCTGTGTCCATCTCTCTCTTTATCTGGCTGTGCAGAAGTGTGACTGCCTGCTCAGTCTAGAAGCCTACTCCGCTGACCAGAAGCGGCGTGTGTGTCAGTGTCTGAAGGACAACATCAACAAACAGCTCCAGCTCCAGAGGAGTGTGCCCTTCAGCCCTTCTAATGACCAAGTAAGAAAGACACACACACACACACACACACACACACACACACACACACTCATGGGCTTATCTGGGCTCACTCATCCTTACTCCCATTCACTAGCTGGATCACTGCAGAAGCGCATGGCTTGTACTGTAGTCATGGTGAGAGTGCAGGACTTTATTTTTTTATGGCTGAACAGTACTCCAACAACTGATTGACCCATTTTTACCTGTTCATTGGAGAAAACAGGGAGGGATTTACGTCGATCTAATTGAACAAATTAAAAGTACACCTGTATCTTGGATTATTCCTTTATCGAAAGAGTCTGGCATGATCCATTGTTACAGTAAGCTATATTCTCACTTCCTCTGAGTGGAAGGTTTGAATGGACACAGACAGACAGACAGACAGACGAATGGAGAGACAGGTGGACACTGTCATGTAGTAACCAGATTTGGTCCTATAGTCCTCTCCAGTTTCATTAGGTGTATAGTCTCAACACCTGCTGTCCATTAGGTGTTTATTCTCCCCGCAACATAAAAGAGATGGAAGAGCTAACACTCTTTCATCCCTCTCACTCGTTCAATCAACTAGGGAATACTCGTTCCTCTCCCTTGTTTTGTCTTTATCCTTTTCACCTCTCCCGACATCCTGGCAGTGTGTGAGTGTGTGTATGCAGGTGTGCATTAGTGCATGTGTGTGTGTGTGTGTCATGTGCGTATTTACGTGAATTTTATGTGTGTGTATGGGCTGGTTTCCGGATGCAGCAGCTGTTTTTCCCGGTTGACCTATTTACCACCAAGGGGGATACAGAAGAAATAAGTCAATATTTGTCAAAGAAATAAGGAGGGAGGATAGTTTTAGGACACGGATGGGAAATCCTTGGTTTAAGGGCCACATCGAGATTTCCAAATTCAGCCGAAGACCACCGATTTTTCTGTTCATTAAAAGCAAGTTGGAAAATGACTACTTGAACATAAAGTGGTCCATTATCATTTCTACAAATGTGTTATTTAGTTTTAGACAGTTAACTCCTGAATGTTATTTAAGTGGAAATTTTCTGTGGGAAAATTTTTCCAAAATCCTAATTTTCCATTTTCCCACAGAGTAGGTTACTGTGATTACCCCTACCCTTGTAGACCAGCCAAAACTACCTCCTCATTCCAGGGACTCTACTGAATATAGAACATATTTATATTATTTTTTTGGCTGATATTTATTTTTTAGCTGATATATAACTGATATTTTTTAAAATATGTTAAATAATGTTAAGTTTTCCACTGACTCCATAGCTTAGCTTTTGGTTGATAGCATGGCTTGTGGGCATCTTACAGCAAAACTAAACACATCCACATGTTCCAGAGACTACTGATTTGAATTTGTAACTCCAACCATTTGATCATGGCGAATGTCTATGTGACAAGACATCCACCAACGACGACTCCGGGCGGAGTCGACTAAGATATATATAAGGTTCTGTGTGTCTGAATGGTAAATGACAATGACCAGCTTGTTCTCCTCACTCTCCCCTTTCATGTTGGATATTTACAGAAGTGTTAGTGACTTCTGTCTAGTTAGGACACCCCAACTCTGCAAAAAAGACCGCAAATGATGCCTTCTGGTAATGCATTTACTGTAATGGCATATATCGCCTTGTTCGCAAGATTTTTCTAAACACAATAAAAGAAAAATGCTGCAGCTATCACAAATACAAAGGGAATCAAGCCCACATGAATGACATGAACAAATGTAATCACCATGATAGGCTTGTATGGATTTAACTATGTTTTATTTCAATTTTGCGAGCATATGGCCAAAAATAGAAAAAATGCTTCAGTGTCTGCCTGCTCTAAAGCCTGACTGCACCGCAGAGGGAATAGGCCTACACTTGGACTCAAAATGGTGAGTTATCTGTTTATTTACCAGGCTTTCAAAAAACTTTAGATAGGCTGGGCTGAGTAGAAATTGGCCTAACAGTTCTGGTCTAGTTTGTCACCCCCTTTGGCTTTTCAATCTAGAGGGATTACAGACAATTGTAGTAAGAGGTCCAATAGGCAGGTGATAGGGACTGCAATGATTGTGGCAGATAGCGGAAGTCCAGATCATCCAACCCAGCAGGTTTGTGAAGCATTAAACGTTGGAGCTCCTTCCGGACCTCATCAACCTGCACTGGATGAAAGGAAACGGGGGGAGTTGTAATGGGAAAGGAACATCAGTGCCGGCAGCAGGAATAGACAGAGCAGATTTAAACGTGTGGCAAGCCAGAGCAAAATGATTATTAAAGCTCTCAATCTTTTTGGCTTTATCAGAGGTAACAGTGTTATGGACTTTCAATGCTGTAGCCAGCTGAGTATAAGTATAAAAGCAAAGCTTGCATGAAAGCAAATGTAAAAAGGTTATGGAATGGAATAGTGTGTTGTCTGAAGAATCTAATACTTTACATTGTATGTCGTACAAATCACACTATTGTGGTAGCACAAACTCTAAGAGTATGAATTGTGCAAAGAAGGGTTGAAAAACCTGCCTTCACATTGTTTGGATTAAAATACTGTAGACAAGAAGTAATGTTTTGAATAGAGAATATTTGAGTTGCATCCCCAATCCTGGGGAGGGATTGTTACAAACTAATCTGGTGAGGGCCATGTGACATAATATGGCTTCTTGACGTCACACTGTGTTCCGGTGTCCATTGGACTCATCAGATGGAAGACATGAGTCGAGGCCTGCCAACACTGGTACCCAGGTGGTGACAGCACACAGCCCAATTGGTCAGTCACGGTGTGGCTAAATACGGTGACTGGACCATGTATTGACATTTCCATCAACAAATACACAGCTGTGTCCTTTCTTGACTTGATGGATTATCGATGACTCATTGTTTTTCATGATATGTTTTTTTGTGTTTCCTGGGCGCCCCACGAGCTCTAGCACTCCTAACCTTTTGACCTGTAGCCTTATCATAGGTGGTGTTGACGGCGTACACTGACAGGGAGACAGAGAGTGCCTTGAGGGAGGGTGGGAGGGAGGGTGCTGTGTGTGCTACACTGGATAAAGGGAAAATGATAGAGAAAAAGGTTGAAGCTGTAACATTCAGGCATTTTGGTTCATGTAAACAAACATGTCTGCCTTTTCTTAGAGAAGACAGGCTCTTTCTGAACTAGTTGTGACCCCAGCTGTTGACAATACACCTGTGGTTGGTGTGCATGAAGCCTATTAATGAGCTGTGTTAGCATTAATAGCTAAATGGTTCATGAATCTTATATATTAGCTACCCCAAATTACTACCAGTGTTCAGAATTAAGTAGACGTCTCTTGAATCCCGCTCCTACCTCTGTGACCACCAGCATGGTAGGTATAGTGCTGGCATAGTATCTGCATAGTGTTGGTGGATGTTGCCGGCTAAGCCTGAGGTTTGAGGGTAATCCAGGACAGGGATGTGGGTTGTGAGTTCGGTGGTGTCTGACACACATTAGCTTGACTCACACAGTTAAAGACAGTGAAGTCCTCCTCCCTGAAGTTATTATAGTCATGGGTTTGCCTGTTTCCTTAAATTGCTTGTGCAGCCATGTTGCAAGAGAATGGTTTTCTATACTACACCTGCTACACGTAGCCAGTAGCCTGGTTGGTAACACGTAGCCAGTAGACTGGTTGGTAACACGTAGCCAGTAGGCTGGTTGGTAACACGTAGCCAGTAGACTGGTTGGTAACAAGTAGCCATTAGCCTGGTTGGTAACACGTAGCCAGTAGCCTGGTTGGTAACACGTAGCCAGTAGCCTGGTTGGTCTTTGTGGGTTGTGCACTGGGATAGCCAACCCACATGGGTTAACATGACACCCACTTTTTGTAAATTATGCAACGTTATCTGCCCCCCTTGGAACTGAATTTTGGTACCAGATGTTTCAAAAAAATGTTTCTTCCAAAAAGATTCAGTCAGTAACTAATATATACCGAACTTTGGGAAGCAGGGATTCCTAAAACAAAATCATAAGTGGTCAGTTTGACCAATCATTTAGGTTGTAGTAAAATCAGTTGGTGATAAGGTCACATTAATGGTTTTTGGAACATTCCTCTATTGTATGTTTATTTCGGAATCTAATTACTATAACCTTTCCATTGCTTTTGCACCCTAAGGGCAATTCATTATCCAATCAGGACAATATTAGTTACTTTTTAATCAGGATTATGTATTGGTTTAATTTTAGGTAAACTAGTGCAGTTTTGATTAAAATATATTTAATCAGAGGTTCATAATAAATCTTTTGTAATTATAAAACTTCAGTATAGCTAAATACAATTTCTTGGTCTTATGATGGCGTGTTGCCCTAATTATGGCAGGAAGTTTTATTATGATTGGAAACAGTAACCTTATGTTTTAATGTCTCAAAGGCTTGTTATACTGTAGCTTAGTACAGTTCTAACAAGTCTTGTTATTGCTGTCTATTATATCTGTCTGTTGTGCTCAATATAAAAAAGCGGTTTTCAGGAAGGTCAAAACTTCATCAAGTGGCGTTCTGTGAATGTGTGTATTCAGTTCCTTGTATTCTTACATTTAAAGGTGTTTCGGATGGAATTTGAATTTAGCTTGTAACCCTTTCATTTTTCTAAGTGCCATGTGCCCCTCAGACATCACATTCAGTACATGAAACTTGAAACTATTCTGGGTCTGAGAA
The DNA here is from genome assembly GCA_016801175.1 of Esox masquinongy. Classification (NCBI taxonomy): domain Eukaryota; kingdom Metazoa; phylum Chordata; class Actinopteri; order Esociformes; family Esocidae; genus Esox; species Esox masquinongy. Next base: position 55,959 of record JACXGI010000532.1, read on the forward strand.
ATGAAGGCTATTCCATACAAGAAATTGCCGAGAAACTGAAGATCTCCTACAACGCTGTGTACTACTCCCTTCACAGAACAGCGCACACTGGCTCTAACCAGAATAGAAGGAGAAGTGTGAGGCCCTGGTGCACAACTGAGCAAGAGGACAAATATATTAGAGTGTCTAGTTTGAGAAACAGACGCCTCACAGGTCCTCAACTGGCAGCTTCATGAAAGTACGGACAAAACACCAGTCTCAACCTCAACAGTGAAGAGGTGACTCCTGGATGCCGGCCTTCTAGGCAAAGTTCTTCCTCTGTCCAGTGTCTGTGTTCTTTTGCCCATCTTAATCTTTTCTTTTTATTGGCCAGTCTGAGATAATGCTTTTTCTTTGCAACTCTACCCTAGAAGGCCAGCATCCCAGAGTTGCCTCCTTCACAGCTGATGTTGAGCCTGGTGTTTTGCGGGTGCTATTTTATGAATCTGCCAGTTGAGGACCTGTGCAGTGAGAAAAAGAGAGAAGTCTTCTTTAATCAGCATTGCATGTACCATCATTTCGGAAACAACTTTTCTTCTCGGATGTACGCAGGGTAGATTCTCTCTGCTGAGCCACACATATATACCTCTACAAAATGAGTTGTAAGGTGAACTCAGTAGTCAAACTGACTTGTTGTGTACGAGAATGCAAATGGCTTTTGGCATTCTCGTAAATGGCTTTTTGCATTCTTGTACGAGAATGCAAATGGCTCTTCATATTCGCAGTGCTGATGTTGACAATTAGCTGGCATCCAGTGGCATTCAATACAGCTTTTATTTTAAAACCAGTTTGTTGATGATGACTAATTCCACTTCAAGTCCTTTGTTTGAGACCGTGGGAAAGGATTAGAGTTTGAGGCAGGTCGATGGCTCCGTGTGGGCAGGCTGAATACAGTTTGCTGCAAAGTTCAAACTCAAGGGCTAAAGAGCTAATTTTCTGATAACAGTTTGATGCTTTTTTGAAATGTCAATGGTTGTCACACATTCGAAGTTACCGGGGACCAAATTTGTTTTGTTGTCTAATGTTGTTGAATGTTAAACGAGTCAGTATTATACAGAATAGATTCCTTTCTTAGATGGTATCCTTGTCGTGCTCAGTCTCTTCATAATAAGGGAGGGAGAGTGGAACAATTGATGCAGCTTTATGCAGTTGTTGCGGCCTCCATCGCCAAGTTCCAGGAATGCTGTACTATTGCTGTACTATAACGGTGTTATGTCTTGTCGGAGGGGAATTAGGGGAAGATAGTTATGTTGCCCTTATGTCTCTGTCCTCTCCCTAACCATCATGCCGCCAGCCCTTACATCCCCCACGGGTCTCTGGCCATCTTACATAAGACACACACTGCTTCTATTCCGGGCCGGGCCACTTTTCTCCCTCAATGCAGATACACCCAGTTAGACACGCTTTGTCAAATGGACAAAAGTATGAATGCACACACGCGCTCTCTCTCTCTCACACACACACACACACACACACACACACACACACACACACACGCCCAGTTGGATGGTCATACATCACAGACACCTGGGAGCTCATCCTGCTTTATCTTCCGGTACTAGATGTGTCTGGGGTGCATTTGCAAGAGAGCTGCTGGAAAAGTAAATTTGTTCAGATAGACTCACACACACACACACACACGCACGCACGCACACACACAAGCAAACACACATGATTCCATCAAGGCCATTTTGAACCACATGACCATTACAACCCAGAAATGGGTGGCTCTGGCTTGTTCTGTGGAGCAGAAACAGATAGAAAGACAGACAAGGGTTTTCCACTGGAACAATGTACTAAGATAAGTTACGGTTGTATACAACAACACACAAATGGAACTGAGATAGGTCCTAGCCTTCACCAAGCAAGGAGTGGCCACATCTCAATCTCCTTAATGATTCAGACATCTAATGGACAAAGGATGTCATTCTCGACTGTCTCTGACACTCATCAGAATTATGATGTTCCGTTTTTTGGATGAATAGGTGGGTGGTTTTAGGAAAGAGTTTGTTAGTTTGACAGCTGTGACGTATCTATGACATGAGCTTGATGGTACCATTTTTATTACCACATGATTCATACTGTAGTGTGAAGTTTCCTGTTATTTCCCCACTCGTACCGCCCTCCCATCCTCTACTTCAGTCCCTTCCATGGTTGTCCCTCCTTTTATCTGAATTATTTCTACCTGAGGCTATACAAGTATCAATTATCTCTCTAATACACTATAAAGTTTTCAACAAATGCACACACAGTCATATCACATAAATACAGCTCAATAAATAGTAGGCAATTAGG
>JACXGI010000532.1:58371-77330 GCA_016801175.1 Esox masquinongy
ACACACACACACACACACACACACACACACACACACACACACGCACACACACACACACACACACACACAAACATACAGTATGCACAGCCCTGAAATGCATATGTAGTGAGGACCTTTTAAAGAGTAACAATGGATTTACATTTACAATTTTATGTACCTTAACCCTAAACTTAAGATCAAAATGCCTATTACTAAACATAAATATAATCCTAACTCCTAACCATAACCCTTAATCCTAACCTCAACTTTAACCTGATTTCTAGGCATAACCCTAAACTAATGCCTAATCCCAAAATAGCCTTTCTAAAATAGAAATGGCTATCTTCTTCAGTTTGCAGTGTTTTCCTTGGTTTGCTATCCCTGTGAGGCCTTTTAAATAATTATTTTCCTCACTAGTGCGTTACAAGAACACACAAACACATACACGCACAAACGCTCTCTCTCACACACACACACACACACACACACACACATACACACACACAACCACTCTCTTTGATCTTTCCGCCATGGTGTGTAGTGTAAAACAAAACGTCTCCCATTACACCCACACATGAACACACGTCTCCCATTAAAACCACATGAACACACACGGGCAAACGCATACTCAGACTGCATCCACATCTTTGATATTTTGGGATATTACCATTTTTATTGCTTTGGTAACCTTTTTGTTGAATTGTCTTAACTCTTTGTGCAAAACTCCCATCTGGTTAGACTTGTAAAATAACATTTATTGCATCCTAAATCATAACAGTGCACATTTGTTTAGTTTGTAGACACCATTCGCCACACCACTGATTCAAAATATAAATAACTGTGACATGACTATAAATATTTAATCATCAAAACAGTCACCTCAGTTTAGCTGTTTTAACCATTTAATCCAATATTATAAAAAAGTACAAGATACATTGTTTCGAAAATGCTCTTTGAATGCCATAATGCTGCTGTACTTTGTATCAAACATGCCTTAAGACTTTGTCCCCATTGTTCATTCATCTAAGGAAGATCCTTTTGGCATGATGAATTCAAGCCTGAAATAGGGTGGCGCTGTTAGACATGGCTATCATACACCCACCACCTGTATTGTAATAATGTATTGTAATAATGTATTGTAATAATGTATTGTAATATTGTATTGTTCTTACTGTAGGTGTTCTAGTCCAGTGGTTCTCAAACCACTTCTGGGGACCCCCAGTCATCTCACGGTTTGGTTGTAGCCCTGAACTAGCTCATCTTAATAAAGTAGATAAGGGCTTGATGGCTAGCTGACAAGTTGCATCTGCTGTGCTAACTCTGGCCTGGCGGTCGCCAGGGGAGGTTTGATTGCAAACCACTGTTGTTGTCCTGTGTTTCAGTTTGTAAGAGCATGGCACTATCTTCAACATGGATCTGGCCTCAGTTCCAGAGGGGCTGGAATCACTGTGTCTGTTACTCAAATGGCATTTTGCACTTTTACAGTACTGCATTGGCCGATGCAATCGTAGTAGTATGTCAAAAAGCACTGCACTGTATTTAATGTCTTAATGTTTACGGTATAAGGGCTACATTTGTTACATACGGTCTGGCAATATCGGACTTACTGTAATGTAAAATCAAACTAGTTATCATCATAATAGTAAATTTCTGTTCTTTATTTTTCATTTATTTATCATTTAATACTTCACTGACATGCATCACCTGCACACTCTGTAGTTCTCAAAATCTGTTGTAGACAAACCCCAAAATCTACTGTGGTTTTATGGAAGAAACATAATGCCACAGCCTTTGTCAGTCGGTGTCCCTGTCTGATAGCCTGCCCACTACACACTCTGGTATTTGTAGTCCAATCCCCTGTGGCCAGGGAACAGGGAAACACACATTGGACATTGGCTTCTATCCTGTTGCCTGAGTGTGAAAACTGAAATTAAAGCTAGTGTGTCCTCTTTTTCACTCTTTTTTTCGCCCTCTTTCTAGTACCATTTTGCTGTCTGTATCTTTCCTTTACATTTTTTTCTCTCTATCTATCTATGTGCAGTATATTTGTCTCTATCTATAATAACATCTCTCTGTTTCTCTGTATGCTTCTCTCTGTGTCTGCCATTCACCCCTCTTTATGACTTTTTGCTCTGTGCACATTATTGAAAGCAGGCTTCAAAGAAATATCTAACTCACTCTCCTTCCTCATTCATTCTACCTATCCATCACACCATATCCTTTCAAGGTACTGTTTGCTTGTGTCCATTAAGTTCATTAACACAAATGTCTGTCTGTGTAAATGTCTGTCTGTGTGCGTGAGTGCATAAGGGTGTCTGTTTGTGTGATTTTTTTTCCCAGGTGTGATATCCATCCTGTCCTAAGATTGGCCAGACTAAACTTTTATAATTTCTCTTTGATGGATCTTGTTGGGCTTTATTTAATTTCAATTACAATATATTTGAACCATTTCTGTAACAACTTGAACTGTTATTATATAATGCATTTGAATACAGTACATCCCAAGACTTTTTATAAAAGTAATAGACTAGGCCCTAAGACCCTATATTATTTCCCTCAACTTAATTACCTTATTTTAATTCACTTTCTTGGGTTACGATACTTAATAATTTCTCATCAGAAGCCAAGCACACAACTGTTTCAATGATATTTTAATGTGGAAATGTCAGAACATAGAATTAACATATTCCGCATTCCTATGACATTGATATATGTGGAATTACAACATGTGGATTTATTGTCTTGTTCTGACCTAGATAAGACTCCATGCATTTCCAAAATTTTAGATTTTAGAGGTTTCTGTAGATTTTTTTTATTATGGTATTTGCTTGGAGAAAGTCATTTTACTGTGCAGAATGGGATGAGATGTATATTTGTAAGAACGGAGGGAGGGAGAAACAGTACTGCACAGTACGACATGCAGCATCTCCAGAGACACCAACACATGGGGACAGCTCCCTTCTTCCTCCCCTTCGCACTTTCTCTTTCTCCCTAATTCTCTCTGTGTACACTATCAACTGTTTGAACTATAAACAAGGTCAGCTATTTCTAACAGTATTCTGTTCTATTTAAATAAATAATATTTCTAAATATTTGAGGTATAGTTAAAGTGAAACATTAATTTCAGGTGGACGCATCTTGCAAAGGTGCTCCGTTGCCAGCTAAAGGGAGGGGTTCAAGCAACTACATGACTGTGGTATTAATGCTCCCGTAACAAATGAATGTGAATTTCTTTAGATTTTACCTACCTCCAATCCTCCCACCCATGACTTTTTACCTAAATGCATACTTTAAAAATACTAACTGGAGCAAAACCGTGTAGAGTTACCCATTAACCTCTTTTTCCTCCTGTTTCCTCTCTTATTGTTCTCTCTTGCTTCCCTTCTCAATCCCTCCCACTTTTTCTCATTACCCGCTATCGACTAGCTTTCTTTCCTCCTCCTTTTCTCTCTACCTCCACCTATCAACTCATACTCCTTGCTTTCCTTTACCTCTCCCTTGCTCTTTTCCTATCCTCTCACTGCTCCACCTCCTCTGCTCCTCCCTTCTCTTCCCCCTTCCCCAGCGCTAGTGTTGCACATTGTCACACAGATTATAACCACACAGTGAGAGAAGCAGGACTGCACAACATTCAGAAGAGAGAGACACCATTAGAACGTCTTTCACACCTGGATTTTCTGTCCTCTTTTGCTACTATTTTGTGTGTGTGTGTGTGCGTGTATGCGCCACACTCTAGCAAAACTTCACTTACATGCACTCACTTACAAGCACACAAACATACATACATGCTCACAAACACACAAAGGAATCCTCATTGACCTTACACACACACTTGGAGCATCCAGATGCCTGTCTCTAAGGTATGGTTCACAGTCTTTGTGCTTTATATTTCTATGGTCAGATACCATATACCTGCAGGTCTGTGTTTTGGTAACATTAGCGGAGGTTAAAGATGTGTGGTGTGTGTTTATTTTGGTCTCTGTGTGTAGCACCCTGAAATCTCTCTGCATGTCATTCTTTCTGCATGTTTCAGCTACTAAAGTGTTCTTGTTGAATGCTTTAGGGATATTTTAGGTATCTCTAATTATTTCTAAAAGTTCTCATTTAATACTTCTTTGTGTTTTTTCCCTACACTTTGACGTCAATAAACTAAACAGACCAAAATCATCAAAATATTTGCTTTGTTTTCATCCGTTTATGAAAACATTATTGCTTTTGGATGGCTGTCCACGATTTAGTTGTGGAATGAAATGTATGAATGTGTCATGTACAGTATGTGATTGAGTCAATGCTGAAGGTGATGTCAACTTCAAAAGTGGTGTAGGTATATAGCTTATCCCACACTACTCTAAAGGCGCTGGGTCCGGAGAGGTATAGCAGATAAGACTGTCAACAAGAGAAATAGACTGTCACTTATAAATAAGCTGTTACTATAGTGTCAAATAAAGAAATAGAGGTAGGACAGAGGGCTAACTGGATTTGTGCATTTAAGATACTTCTCAAATAGGTAGATTTTCTGATTTTATGGGTAGGTACTTTGCTTTTTTGACTTTTGTGGAAAGCTTATTTGACCATTTGGGATTCCTGGACAGAGCTTTGCCTAGACTGAGTGGGAGCTGCCCTCTCGTAAGGAAGGAAGGTCCAGGAGACCGGAGGTAGCGGAACAGAGTGCTCAGGTTTGGATGTCAGGTTTGTGCATATCCTGAAGTTAAGGACGAGCGTTTGTGCATGCTGCTTTGTACACAGGCACCAGAGTCTTTGAAGATGAGGTAACCCTAAACTGGTAGATAGTGGGGGTCTGGTGGGCCTCAGCATTCCGGATAAGTTGCAGAGGTTTGATGGCACACATGGGAATCCCAGGCAACAGAGAGTTGCATCCAACGGAGAGTTCATGTGTGAGGAAAGGTTACAATCTACGGATGTTTTATCTGCAAGAGCGAGTTGATGTTTCCAGAGAACCAGATGTTTTGACCAGAATGAGAAATGAGGAAAGATAGTCATCTTTGGCAGAGAGCCTCTGGGACACAAAGGAGAGCAGTCCCAGTTGAGAGAGCTGACTGGTTAGGGTCAAGAAGAACATACTGAGGAGATAACGAGAGAGTCAGAGTTAGCAAGCTCCATATTTTTTTAAAGGAAAGACAGAAAGGATACTGGTCTGTACACTCTTAAAATACTGGTGCAAGTTGAAACCAATTCTGGTTCTTTGGAGCAATGCCTTATGGGAACTGATTTTGATTCTTTTAAGAACCATATTTGGTGTAATGAATCAACAAAAAATAGCACAAAGAATTGTATATGGTTCTTCATGGTAGTCCATCAAATGTTTTATTTTTGTAAAGTGGTTCCTTACGGATCTTGCTATTCCTCTTACAAGAATAAATTGCTTCTAGTAATATTTCATAAACCTTAATTTTAATGATTCTTGCGAGATTCAACATTGGTTCCTAGTGGAACCTTTTGTAAAGAGTTCTCATGAAATCCTATAATGGTTCTTTATAGATCTAACATCAGCTGTTAATAGAACCTATATGTAATGGTTCTTATATCCCATATAGCGCCATAGGAGACCTCATGGTCAATTCATGGTCTGTTCTTTGTGAGTCTTACTATATCAGTTCTTAATGAAATCTTTAAGTAATAGTTCTTCCTACAGTATACAGTATCTCACATTAGCTCTTTATGAAATCAGTATAATTTCTTCATAGTACCCAAACTGATTATATGTATAACATAAACAAAAAGGTTAACAAGACTTTTGTACATGGCTTTCATTTTAATTTCATATATTTAGGTATTTTTTAGATATTAAATATACACCGATCAGCCGTAACATTATGACCACTGACAGGTGAAGTGAATAACACTGATAATCTTGTTTTAATGGCACCTATCAGTAAGTGGGATATATTAGGCAGCGAGTGAACATTCTGTCCTCAAAGTTGACATGTTAAAAGCAGGAACAATGGGCAAGCATAAGGATCTGAGTGACTTTGACAAGGGCCAAATTGTGATGGCTAGACGACTGGGTCAGAGCATCTCCAAAACTGCAGCCCTTGTGGGGTCCCAGTCTGCAGTGGTCAGTGTCTATCAAAAGTGGTTCAAGGAAGGAAAAGCAGTGAACCGGCAAAAGGGTCATGGGCGGCCAAGGCTCATTGATGCACGTGGGGAGAGAAGGCTGGCCTGTGTGGTCAGATCCAACAGATGAGCTACTGTAGCTCAAATTGCTGAAAAAGTTAATGCTGGTACTGATAGAAAGGTGTCAGAACACACAGTGCATCGTTGTTTGTTGTGTGTGGGGCTGTGTAGCCACAAACCAGTCAGGGTGCCCATGCTGACCCTGTCCACTGCTGAAAGCGCCTACAATGGGCACGTGAGCATCAGAACTGGACCACGGAGCAATGGAAGAAGGTGGCCTGATCTGATGAATCACGTTTTCTTTTACATCATGTGGATGGACGGGTACGTGTGTGTCGCTTACCTGGAGAACACATGGCACCAGGATGCTCTATGGGAAGGAGGCAAGCCGGCGGAGGCAGTGTGATGCTTTGGGCAATGTTCTGCTGGGAAACCATGGGTCCTGCCATCTATGTAGATGTTACTTTGACACGTACAAGCTACATGAGCATTGTTGCAGACCATGTGCACCCTTTCATGGCAACGGTATTCCCTGATGGCAATGGCTTCTTTCAGAAGGATAATGCGCCCTGCCACAAAGCAAAAATGGTTCAGGAATGGTTTGAGGAACACAATAATGAGTTGAAGGTGTTGACTTGGCTCCAAATTCTCCAGATCACAATCCAATCGAGCATCTGTGGGATGTGCTGGACAAACAGGTCCAATCCATGAAGGCCCCACCTCGCAACTTACCGGACATAAAGGATCTGCTGCTAACGTCTTGGTGCCAGATACCACAGCACTCCTTCAGAGGTCTAGTGGAGTCCATGCCTCGACGGGTCAGGGCTGTTTTGGTGGCAAAAGGGGGACCTACACAGTATTAGGCAGGTGGTCATAATGTTATGGCTGATCGGTGTGTACAACCTTAACTAAACAATCAAATGTGTTTTATAAAGGCTTTTTTACATCAGTAGTTATCACAAAGTGATTATACAGATGCCAGGTCTAAAACCCCACAGAGCAAGTAACAACAAGAATTTGATGCACAGTGGCTAGGAAAAAAACTCCCTAGTAGGGTCAGAACTTGGGAAGAAACCCAGTGTTAGGCAGACACTGAGAAGTGGCTATTTCTCTGCTGGCTGTGCTGGTAGAGATTATAAGTGTCTTTATGCAGGATTCCAGGCAGCACAACCAGGTGGACTTGGACAGGGATGGCTAAGTGTTCACCATGTTGTCCTAATGCGTTTCAAGGATCATTTTCTCCTGTAATTCCACATCACACGAGAAATTTTAGGGTGCATTTCTTAGATTCAGAACGATACCTCTGCATATAATTCAGGCTGACCCTAGTCCCCGTCCCATAAACTATACATAAATACAATTGGCAACTACATAATTCACATTTGACTGAAATAGTATATGAGTCATAATCTCCATATAATGTACTCTATTCATATCTTCAACTTTTTGGATCCTCATCAAATATGGTCCAATAATTTTCTTGTTGAGAAAATTGATGCAAATATGTTGGCAAATGTCTTATTATCCTAATGAGATTTACACTGTTATCAAAATGCTGAGCCGGGGTAAGTTTCACTCAAGAACATTAAAGGATATAAAAAAAGTTTCCCCTGGAACTTCCCCATACAATCCCAAAATGTCGACATTCACAAACTTTTTTTGTTGGACTGTAGAGATCCAACTAGCAGATTTAGTAGATAATTTGATTGGGAAAATCACCCAACTTCTCAAACTAAAATCACCCAACTTCTCAAACTAAAATCACCCAACTTCTCAAACTAAAAATATGCTTTGTGTCCTTTTGGCATATTTTCAAATTAATGTGAAGTTGGATGTAGGTATGTAAAAAAATTAAAATCTATTTTTTTATGTTCCATGTGGGATTGAACCCAGGCCACTGGAATACAAGGCCTTCAAACTAACCAATGGGGCACCACAGATCATTGCCAAACCAACACGGAAAGATAATCATGGTTTAATTACCTCATTCCAAATGTTTCTTTCTGCCTTTATTCGTCCATGTTTGTCATTGATAATCCATTTCATGTTGAAACAAATACAACACAAATAATTAACAACTCATATTCAGAGCAGGGATTGAACACCAGAATCTCAATAAGTCTTCTAGAAAGTATCCCTGTGTCCATGTGAGGTTATTGTACATTTACTCATCAATGAGCCAAGAAATTCTTTACTCTCTAAAGAACCATGGCTGTCCCTGAAAGGTTCTTTAACTGTCAACAGTTTCACCTGGAACCCTCAGAGCCAACAATGAACCTCTGTAGAACCCTTTTAATTCAGAGTATAGAGTGTTTGACATCACGGGGTAGAGTGTTGTTTTTTTGAGAATGGGGAAATACTCTCAGAGTGTTTACTTCTATCTCTCACTCACTTTCCTCTGCATTACTGTAACAGTGGCTGTAAATAGAAGACTGAGGCAAATCAATTTTGGTTGCCTTGTCTCGTCACACTCCGCAGAGTCCTTGTAGTAGTTTAGGTGCCGGTTTAACTGTGGTTGTTGTTCTCCTCCAGCGTGTGTTTCGGCAAATCCTTCCTGGTTGAGAGAGCCATATGATAAGAAGGCTACACTCCAAACACAATTTTTTTTGCCCTAAGCCCTCGCCATTTTCCCTAAACATAATCCCCATTGAAACTTGATGCAGTTTTGATTGCCTTCTTAAGTAGTCCAGTTCACAAAAGCTGCCCTTCACTGAGCTTCAGGGATTGAGAGAGAAACTTCGCTCACTTGGTTGATATCACTCACAACTCAGTGCAAACAGTAGTCAGCTGTCTAATGTTCGTAGCCAAGTGTCAAATTTAATCAACACGACTATTTGTGTCAGACTCAAACCTCATTGGTCAGACTCCTTGGGAGGTGAGTAGCTAGTTAGCAAATTACATAGTGTGCCATCATGCTGCCTTGCTTGGGCAACTGCACTTTTAAGTACACTCAAATGAGGCAATGTCAAATGTAATTCAAGGGTAGAGACGAGGGGCTGTCACTCCCCATTTGGACTACAGCCAAAGCAGAATGGTTTGGCAAGATGTGCAATAGACGACACGTCTCAATCTTAAACTCTCCCAAACCTGCTGTGGACACAAAGACAAAGAAGGTCAGAATTGCAAATCGGATGACGGTATAAAGGTCATTAGTAGTCACAATAATATTTTTTTTCAAATCCAAAGTTTGGTATTACACATCCAAAAGTGGAAAGAAATGCTCACAATAACTAGAGTGCACAGTATTCATAATAGCACATTTCATGGGCGGGACAACAGACTGTTAGTCACTAGCCACAAGAAATGCGGGTGGTCATTTTTTAGTGTGCTTCTATACAGTCCCTTGAACGCAGTCTTAGTTTCGGCATCGGTTTATGGTGGACAGGTAACAACATCTAAAATAGTTCAGAACTGTTGGTAGGTACTGCTGCCGTATGCAGATAGAAACCTGTGAAATGTGTGTTTTTAATGTACTTGTTTAGCTGTGGCTCTTTTAATATTTCATATTATAATATTTCATATTATAGTTCTTCGGGTGCTGCTGACTCGTGAAATGCTACATTTATTCGTGGTTCATTGTATGTTTGCCAATAATACAGATGGCGTGGGTTTATTTGCTCACCGGCATAATTCTCTTAGGATGTCGCCTCGCTTGCCTTTCTTGCGCTGCCTGCTCAGAGTCTTTAGGGATTAGGGCCTGGCGCTGACTTGACAAAGTAGCTCACAGGTCATCTTGAGTGATTGCTGATTTGATTTTCAGAAGTTCTTCTCAGTGATAGAAAATGATGGCTGAAACATTTACTAAAGAAGATCAGCGCAGAAGGGCCATAGGTCCCAGAAGTGTCCCAGTCACTGTCACGGTCCGGTGTAAGATGAGAGTCAGTCCTGTTGCAATATAACACTGCCAACGGCCGCTTTTGAGATGAAAAGCACCTGAGGAGAAGAAAGAGGGGTTTACTACAAAATGGCAGATACATTTACGCGTCTGCAGGGTGTTCCAATCTGAGGTTAGAATCTGAACACACAGATGGTCTTTTTTTTAATATGTTCTACCGTATGCCAGTTAGCTCAATGGTCAGTGTTTGCTGCTTTGCTTCTGTTCTGTTCTCATGGCTAGTTTCATGGGGAGTAGGGAGAGAGAGGAAGAGAAAGAGAGATGTAGATAGACAGAAGTCCTCTGTGTCTTTCTCAATTGGCCCTGGTATCTGCTTCACTGCCTGCTTGTTTCATATGTATGACAATGTTTCAGAGAAGTGATCACTGTCTTCTTATTTCAAGCTTATAACCATTTTAGTTTGTGTGTGTGTGTGTGTGTGTGTGTGCGTGCATGCGTGTGTGTTTACATTTTTATTGTCTTGTTAAGCCTTTTACAGTGAAGTATAATTAAAATGACTGTATGTGTGTCTGATCTATGTGGGTGTGTGTGTTAGAAAGGTTTGGGGGCAGTTTGCTGGAAGCTAATGGCTTTGTCCCCTGGGACATAACAACTGAGCAAAGCGCATTGATGTCTTGTCCAGGGATGGGCTGGGAGGTTGTGCAGTGGATGAAAACACACATTCACACACGCACACACACACGCACACACACACATAAACACACCCAAACACACACTTCTGCTTCGCCCTGTTTCTTTCTTCCTCTTTCTTTATCTCCTCCCTCCCTCCCTCCCTCCCTCAATCACTCCTCCCTCCCTCGTGTCTTGTCCTGGTAGCGCTGCTGGATGGGAGTCTTCTTACTAGTCCTTCAGGGCTTTCTCTCTCTCCCCCCTGCTCTCTCTCCTCCCCACTCTCTCTCCCCCCTGTGCTCTCTCCCCCCTGCGCTCTCTTTCTCTCCCTTCAGCTCAGCAACACAGGCACAGTATCTCACACCGATGGACGCGCACAGTCCTGGAACACACACACACACACGCATACACACACACACATACACACACACTCAATCTGGCACACACAGGCATACACACCGTCATAACACACACACTGTATCACTGGTCATTTGACTGAGAGGAGAGTGGGCCACTTTACCAGGGATGTGAAGGAGGAGCGTCTGTCTCTGTTTACCGGACTAGAACTGGGGATCTCTCACTACAGGTGAAGTCTGTAAAGACATACAGTCTCCATATTGATACACCTACCTACACACTTTATAGGTGAGTGTGTAGCTTTTATTAGCAAGAGGAAATTGCTTCTTTGAATTTAGGAGGTCGACCACGTGGAGCGGGTGGGGGGTGTTTTAGACACTTTTGTTGCTGCCGGTGGTCTTTGTTCTAGTAAAATGGGAAGTGAAAGAACAAACAAAAGAAATATGATCTGAGGATGAATACACAGGATCTCGGTGTGTTACTTCATGGCATCAGGTTTGGAAATTCACGCCACCGTCTACTTTTACAACGTTTGGTTTAGTCTCTGTTCTTTTTACTTTTTTGTTTTTCTTTCTTACTTTTCCTTATATGTTTGTGTCTTCATTTGTTATAGTGTCAAAATATTTTTTATAACACTCAAATTATTCTCAGAACATTAGAGTCTGTTCAAATGCAAGTGGAGAACTTGGTTCAGTTCCTCGGTGCTGTTACCTCAGTCTGAGAGTAAGACAAGTCATGGATTCATCTGGATTTCTGAAAGAGGGCTGTCAACAGCTCAGAGTACCGAAACTGTGTATTGTCTATATCCAAAGATTACAATAGGAGACCACAGATTGCACGGAGAAAGAGAGACCGGACACAGTAAGGAGAAAAACAAGGAACACGCTAGAGTAAATGGCTTATTCTACCCGTTTAAGATCTTGCTTGCTGGTTTAATGTGTTTTGTGTGTGTGTGTGTGTGTGTGTGTGTGTGTGTGTGTGAGTGTGTGACCAACCAATGAACAGACACCATTCGGTCAAATATTTAGCTGTGTATTGACCTAATAGGACAGAAATAGCTATTAGTATGCATGTCACTAGGACGTCATAAGGAATGCCCGTCAACATGGTTGTTGTGTGTTTCAATTAGGATAGGGCGGGGCTAAGTATATCTATCGAAAGAGTTGGAAGCAGAAGCTCAGATATTATATTGAGAGAGAGAATAGAATGACAGTAAAACAAACAGAATGAGACACAGGCATGAGACACAGGGACAGATAGAGTGACACCCAAATGGACTGGAAATGAAACTGGGTCTGTTGTGTGGGGCATATTGACCTCTGTAGCCTTATTCAACAAACTTACAACACCCCTGTTTCCCCTCTCTCCCTTCATCTGTTCCCTCGTCTCCCTCCCTCAGTCCTTCTCGATCAATATCAACGGACACTGCGACCCCTCCTTCTTTCTCCATTTCTCTCTTTACCCTTGTTGACTGGAATTTATTTATCAGTCCCTCACATAGATATTTGTTTAACGCGGTGGGCACCTGTAAGGCAGACACACAAATACATATATATCTATATATATATACTCAATATATCTCTCTCTAAGACACAGACACACAAATACATTAACTCATATATCTCTCTCTAAGACACAGACACACAAATGTTCAGGCAGGCACACACAGCCTCACGCACATACACACCTGCGAAAGGTGGAAGCGGTCAAATCGACTTTGCCTGGGCATATCACACAGCTTGCCAGCTAGCCCTGTAATCACGTCACTGACATTTTCCCTCTGACCTTCCACTGGGTTAGATAATGTCTTTGAACATGAACCTTGACCTCTAGAGATGGGTTGTCTTATCAAGTGCCTGTTATAAAATATTACTCTGTAAGTCCCCCTTACACAGTTTCAGGGTACTGGGGTGATATTTTTCCATTACTTGTAAATTTTTCATGATCTCATCCAGGAAGGAGATGAAGTGGTTGGTGGAAAGAAACCGGCCCCTTGTTGTGCTTAAATATTAATGAAAATAGACCTGCTTTTAATAAATCTTATGCCTGATGCCCCTAGGTCTCAATGCTGTTAAAGAGACGGATATGGTGTTCCTCTGCTAAGATATCGAACAAATGGACTTATATGTTTTCCTGGGATATTTTCCCCAATGTCATATAAAGATGTTCTTTTAAAATTGATGTCATATACTGTCAGTCTCTCACCATGAAGGGTTAGATACTGTAAGGCAGAAGGATATATAATCATCGGTGATCAACAAGAATACAGATGGGATAAATCCAAATATTAAGAGGTGTTATAAATCTCCAATATAGTTCGTGAACCTTCATTCTGCTTATAGCTCAATTAATATAATTTATTTTATGGGAACACTGTCCCATTTTTTATCCTGTTTTTATTTCCTCTAAACCTCTTTTTTGTCCCCTCCTCTGTTCAGACCATACCTCTTTTCTGTTGTTTTGTACTTTGGTTTGATCACAACTGAGGGGCTTGACAGGTAAACGATCATTGCTGTCTCATCCTTCTCTCCTTGGAGAAAGGTATGGGCGGAGGAGGGAGGCCATGCATGTGATCTGGCAACTCGGTAATGATAATATATTGCCTAGCCGTTTGACAACCAAAATTGTTGTGATATTGAGCAATCGTGCTTATTCTGAAATCATGATTTGCAGTGTGTTGTCCTGGGTAGAACCATTGCTTTATCTCTGCTTGAAAAACACAAAGATGTCAATTGCATCAAATAAAGCCCCTATGCAGTATTTTTTTTAATTCATAATGAATCACTGTGTTTATTATCTGAAGGCTTTTGACATGTTTAGTTGGTTTGTATCAGTGTTACAAGACCAATAAGAAGATTTAGTACACAAACCTGATTGGCAGTAAAAAAACGTCTGTAGCTGAACAATCCAGTCGGAGTTGTGACAGTATGCAGTAGGCCCAAATTACAATCCTGGCTGAACTTGCTGAAAATTCAGCTCTTTCACAAGAAGTGCATTATCCTGACTTTGTGCAATTTCAGAATGACATTTTGAAAGTGGAAAATTGTTTTTGACTGAACTGGTCCTTTAAGGATGATATTCTAAGCTTAAAGGCTGGGACTGCAAATACAATTCAAATGACATTATAGTAGTGCTAAACAAGCAGATTTAATTTAGAACCCAAATGACGTCATTTGTTTAACTGGATATCGTCTGTTCCTGGAATGGTTCATTAGATATTTTTTTTTGTGCACATGCCTGTGTGGGTTTGTGTGTGTAAGTTGGGACAGGAAGAAGATGGGAGTGGATGCTTGCCACCACTGAGCACTCAAGATCCCCCTGTCTTTGCTTTTGCTTAAATTATGTGAGGGTCCAGTTTGTGTGTTTGTGCGTCCTACATCAATGCTATTGTTCCTTAACTTAACACATTTGATGCAGGGCTCCGTGTTTTGGCGTGCGTGGTGGGTGCTTGTGTGATGAGGAGATGAATCGCCCTCTTAGTAATCTCTCAGAGGGCAACTACTATGATCTCTTAATCCATGGCTCTAAAACTCCTAGCCTGGTAATCTGAACTGCTGGTTTACTCTTCTACCTGGTACAGTAGTCATTGAATTCACTTGAATGAAAACCAGTGTCTGGCTTTGAGAATCACTGCACTAATTAATGCCATTTCAACAGACGATTAGACGTTTCATACAGGAAGGTCACATGATGGCGGACAGGTGTGTTAACCATTCAGAGGGACATGAAGAGATGGCTTACTGTTGTGTTCTTCATCTGTTTCTTCCTGTATGAATGTGGTTTGCGGAGCACTTTAGGCCGAGTCACATAAGATCTTCTCAGCTGTAGAGAGGTTTCTTTGCGACAGTCAAGTGAGTCACGCCCAATATCCATTGCATTTCAAAGCATGGTTGTTTTTTCTGTTCTATGGCTCTTACAAAAAATAAATGACTAAATGTAACAATTTTTGTTTTAACACCATCCCAAACCATAGCTCTTATTGTCAACCAGTGGAGAAACCTATAATCCTCTCACCCAGCAGGTAGTTGACCAATCGTGTTCAGGTTGTCATGAGGCATTACGTGGTTCCTAAGCTAATTATCATGAAATCCCTTGTGGAAAGCCTGGGTATAGTTAGAAACTGAAATTATTCTTCAAAATAATGTAGTTTCATAAGAAAAACAATTTAGCTCAAGATCTCTGAAAATATTATGTTGTGTTTGTTGGGTCTTTAAGCTACTGCCCAATTGACCGAAAGTGAAAAATGTGTCCCAAAGTTACACATAATGTACTGCATGGCCTGTCGACAACTTAGGTAATGTACTGTAACCGGTTGCCGTTATTACAATTCTATTCTTCAATCTCTGAAACAAAGTAAAATCTCATGTAATTTCATCAACTGTGAGATTAACTTGTTTTCAAATGTGTTAGAGCTTGAGTTGTCAAATTAGTAAAATACTCTACCCCTTGCAAAAGGAAACTGAATAAAAACCCCACATTTATTATTTCTCCATTATTTATTTATTTAATTTATTTTCAATGTGAATAAAAATGAGCAGTCGACATGAAAGTATGTTAACTTGTTTTCGATCCATATATTTCTGTTACCCAACTTAGTTGACAACTAACCACCGCAGAAGTTATGCTTAAAATTATTGACAAGCAAAAGATATGCTATGGCTTACTGGCAACTGTCAGAGGCCTAATGTTACATTTATTAATGGCCAAAGGATAAATAGCTAGTAATGGCGGAGCAAATGTGGGGATTCTGAGCATCAGGCAGATACAGGAATATGCAGAATATGCTGCAGAATATCAAGACAGAGACACTGCAGAATACGCCGGCCAATATCAAAACACAGACACGATTGCCGATGATAATGTATCCATCACGCATGAAAAAAAGTTGACATGACTGGCAGTGACACTTTTTCATTACAATCCATTCCTTGCTACACTGCAGAGGCTCCACTCAGACATTTGCTGGTTAGGGAAGATCCATAATTGCCTTTCAGAGACAGAAAATCCGTGTCCACAAGACCGTGTGAGGACACACTTAGGAATTCAAGACTACGTTGAGTTGGTGAAAATTGGGGTCCTGACTTGAGTGCATGCAACGTTGCTTTATCTGTTTTTAGCACCACGTTGACCACCGGTACATAGTAGACAGTTCTGATAGCATGGGAATTCTTTGCATTATCAAGCAGTGCCCAAAACACTATTAAGTGGCAAAGGTGCATGACAAGGGAATAATTAAAATATGATCATCAGTTTAATACTAGTTGCAGAGGTTCTAAACTACCATGTGCAAATTGGGTCTATGTGCCAAGAAATAAGGACCACCTAATTAATTGATTATTTACATCACCTATTAGCTAGGAAATCCCTTTCTGTGGTTCTATAGGTCTTAATATCAAACAAATTGAAAGTAAACAATTCTGAAACCAGCAGACATTGAGCCAGGGGTAGGCAACCTGGTCCTTGGAGAGTACCTGGGTATTTAATAGAACTGACCTCAAAGACTAGGTGTATTAAAGTAACTAAATCAGTGAACTGACCAATTAAGGTAATTGATCAGTTCAGTGATTAAATACATGTAATATACCTGGTCTTTTTGACTGGCAAAATCAGAAACCTGCATACCCTGTGGCTATCCAGGCACAGGGTTGCCTATTCCAGCACTAGGACCTTTGTTGAGTGAGTTGCTGTAAACAACGTTTTCCTCAAGTGATGTACAAACATTTGACTTTTCCTGTGCTGGTGTTAAGGTTGATGAAACTCACGTGAGATCAAAAAGAATTCACATGCTTTTCAGCTTCCTGCTTATGTCATAACTGTCCACAAGACTGATTCAAGACTGATTCACCAATCACTGACTCACAAATAAGTAGATTTTGCCTCGTGTCTCCATTACTAGCCACTCTAATGCATGATTATCATGTGTATTATGATTGAGTTAGGCATCCCCCTCCATCTGAATCAACTGACTCCATACTAACTAGCTTCACATTGAATCCATGCAAAAGTAATTGCAGCTCAGACAATGGTGGCATTCATTCCATTGTAATTATGTAAGTGCAGTGGTTTTTATTTTTTTTTATTGTGTAAATCAGAAATCTCAGGTTCTTTGCAATACAAAGTTACATTGTGAATGACATCAGACCAAAAACAAACAAGTGCAGCTTCAACCTGTAGAAAACATGAAGAAATTGTCTTTATGTCTTTGTTTTCCGTTTCTCCAGAGTGGTCCAGTTAACACCAACAGTCTAGGACATTACCTTCACTGCTTCTTTTGGCATTTCTTTGTCAGGCCAATGTCTTTTCATTGTGCCTTGTCAGACGAGACACCACAATTCTAAAGTTGTGGCTGGCTGTAGTTGTTCCTGGGCTCATCCAAAGGAATAGTAAAGAAGCAATACATATAGCTAGGCCTACATATCCCATTTAAAAAAATCATCATGAGATCTTCAAGTTAGATTTGATTAAACTTGGTATAGGATTGGTTTTCTCAGACAAGCTCATCTTGTCTTGCTAAGAGGTAATGAGGGAATATATAGTGTTTTTAGCTGTGTTATCTTTTAAATTAGGCCGACTTAGTTTTTTTCAGTTTGCCAACTGACAATAACTATGGGACAGGCATTGTTTTTTTTGAGCAGTCACTAGCTTTACCTTAAGTTAGTGACACTAGCCTATGTGTTTTATATTGCAAGACCAAAGAAGAAAAACATACACTAACTGAATGTTCAGACGGTGCTGCATGTTAGTGAGTTTGTGCCATGTCTTTCATCACACTACAGATTCGATATCTTTCATCACTGCAGCTGTGATATTTTTAAACAGACCATTACAGTTTCCAACTACTTGCTAATGTTGCATACAGAACCCAAGTCAGGCCGATTCAGAATGTCAAGTCAAGTTAGCTCCTCCAGTGCAAGTGTCTAGTCCGGTTTAAATATAGAATCTCGAAAAACGCTGTAATTTGGACATTCCCGATTCCAAATTATTTTCATGGAAATTAGGTCCATAAGCTGGGGTCATGGACAAAGATGTATGTAACTTACTCAAACTTTACAAAGTGAACAAGGTTGTCTTATTCCTGTAGATGGAATCTCCTTTATTTTTACATTTTACAATTACTGTGCTTTTTGCCAAATTATTATTATTATTATTGAAACCTGAAAATACTCTATGGACACCATCAATGATAGGACTTTGGGGCAGATGTGAAATAAAGGCTTGAGTGAAAGGATGGTCACACGTTTTATGACAAAAAATATTCTTCAATTACGAGGTATTTCATTTTTGCTCTGCTAGCTGTGCTGTTGAGGAAATAGAGCAAGCTCACTTCTGGTTTACGCAGGCCAAAAAACGGCCCATCGTGTGTTTTTATATGTCACCAAGGTTGGTTTAATAATGTCATTACACTGTTGAAGTGTGTCTCCAGGGGACTCAGTGGACCAGTGGTCCCAGACACTGTATCTGGCAAATGCAGATCTGTAGTGTAGGTTAGAATTTCACCTGAACTTTTTCTTCTGAACAAAATATCTCCTGTACCTCTCAGTACCCTCACGTCAAACAAGCATGAAAGAGCTTAAAAAATGAAGCCGTTTTATTTATCCTGCAAACACTGCAGATTGATTTAGAGAAGGTTTTCTTTGCCTCAAGCCTGCGTGGAACCACAGCATAACAGCTACTGATCTGATAACTGAAGTGGAAAGTACCTATGTTGACGATTGTAGGGTATATTAATCAGAGAAGCCTCAAAAAGGTTCTTCCCAGACTGGAGTGGTGAAATATCCAACAAGACATGATCAGGTTCTGGGGCATGTTTATAGCCCTACTATAGGGGAACACCGTGCTGCCATCCCTGGCTCCCTGGGGGGACTTAGACCATGGGATGCTTCATCTTATCCCTGTGTACAGGCAGAAACCTAAAACTGCAATGCCTGTCAAACATACAGCGAGGAAATGGACTGACGAAGCCAGTGAGAAACTGTAACGTGTG
>JACXGI010000532.1:77430-94081 GCA_016801175.1 Esox masquinongy
GAGAGGTAGACAGAGTCAGGCACAGACAGAGAGATAGACAGAGTCAGGCACAGACAGAGAGATAGATAAAAAGGCGTAGAGAGAGGGATAGTTAGAAAGATAAACACAGAGACAGGAACAGAGAGGGGGATAGAGAGACACAAAGGGAGAGGTAGTCAGATAGATAGCAATAGAGCCAAGGACAGAGATGGAGAGGCACAGAAAGAGAGGGATATTCAGAAAGATAGATGGACGAAAACACAGTGAGGGTTAGACAGAGAGATACAGAGTCAAACTGAGTGCAGGTCAGACAGAGATACAGAGACAGACTGAATCAGGAATGGAGACACGAGGCAAAATCTACTTATTTGTGAGTCAGTGATTGGTGAATCAGTCTTGAATCAGTCTTGTGGACAGTTATGACATAAGCAGGAAGCTGAAAAGCATGTGAATTCTTTTTGATCTCACGTGAGTTTCATCAACAGAGGCACACAGGCCGACTGAATGAGGGATAGACAGAGATACAGAGGCAGACTGAATGAGGGATAGACTGTGATACAGAGACGGGCTGAGGGAGGGATGGACAGAGATGCAGAGACACAAAGTGAGGAATAAACACAGAAATACAGACACAGGGTGAGGGATCGTTTGTAATTGAAGCAGGGTTTAATGGTCTTACTTTCTCAATATGCCCTAGGCTTCTATGATAGCAGGAAGAAGCAGCCTCAGCTAAGTGTTTATCAACCCAATTACTCCACCATCCTTTTAAGCCTGATATTCTTAGTCTATACTCCTTCCTCTTTCGCCTATCCCTCTCCCTGCTTAATTTCCCCTATTATTCTGTCTACTGTTTTCCTATATCCTTTCATAATTGCTGCAGCATCTATGAGGCAGGTTAGCCACTGGTGTGCTACAGTATGCTGCCCCTCAGGCGATGGTCAAGCTGCTACCTGAGGGGCTCTGAGGCCTGGTGGGCTAAGATCACTAGAGAGTTGCATGAGACATGCTAGTGTCAATACTCCTGAGAGCAAGATCAAGTAGTGGAAAAGAGAGAGGGAACAATTTATTCCTTTAAAAAAAATTTTTTTCGTATTGTGTTAACTTTAATTATGTTTTTATTTTTCAGTGGTGTTGCAGTATTTAATTTCCATTTGCTTTGGCAATGTTAACAAATGTTTCCCATGCCAATAAATTGAAATTGAAATTGAATTGAGCAAGGGCACTGAGGCAATGTCATGAAGAGATATGGCCCTGTGTTCTGGCTTTATATGATCCTGACCTATCATACCAATAACACTCATTGAATTGCATTGCATTGTATTATACTGATGGAGGGACAGACTGTACTTTAAAGGAGGTAGACCTGAATTAATGACTACTTGACTGAACGCAATCTTGGTAAGAGAGAGTGGGGAAGAGAACTAGAGGAAGGTGAGTAGCACCTGATCTTGGACAATATGGGCAGGACAGTGTTCCTCAAGAGCTTAGCAGTGCACACCTGCCCCAAGGGGGTGGTCTACTGTCTCCATGGTAACTCCATGAGGTTAAAGGTAAATGGTGATGCATCCCTAAGCTGTCTGACTCTCTCTGGCTATAGGCTCCAGTGTGAAATGGACTGCAAAAAAAGAGGCTACACGGTCATTAGTTTGTCCTAATCCTATTAACACTCGCATAGGCAATTCTACCCACAGAAAAGCCTAGATTGCAATTTTCAGACATTTAGTTTCCTTACTGCCTTCATATCTTCATCATATTGTCCATTTTGCCTTCATATTTTTCTTATTTACTCCTACCCCACATTCACATCTCATTTTCTTCCATTTCCTCTCGTTTCCATTCAGCTCCTGTGATTCTACACTGGGTTAGTAATGGAAGTGGTGGTCTGGTCACCTAATGTTAATCATTGAAGACACTATTCCTCTCCTCACCCTGAAAGATGTTTGCCCATCAAGGGTAACTCTCATTTATCTTCCTCTCTCGCTGCTCTTAACCTCTGCTTTCCCATCAGTCACGGGAGAGGAACAGAGATTAACGGCATTTTAACCAATGGCCATAGAAACGTGACCACAAAGCTGATTTGACAGGCAGACAGGCATTATAAGAGACAGACAGACATACAGACTGTCAGAGGGTAGAGAAAGTGTGTCTATCTACATGCATCTGCATTCCCACTAGTTAGACGTTGTGTTCACATAAAGCATGGATTTCAATCTGGACTGATCTGGACCAGTCAATAACTTCAAAACTTTTTAGCCCTTAAAAACAACCTATTTGCTATTGTAGTATGTTTAAGGTCATAGTCTTGTTGTGTTATAAAGTCAGTCACTCCTTTGGAGGCATTTGCTTATACTTTAGCACACAACATGTTTCTGTATACAGCAGTTGTCATGCACAGGTCCTCAACTGGCAGCTTCATTAAAAAGCACCCATAAAACACCAGTCTCAACATCACCCGTGAAGGAGGCAACTCCAGGATGCTGGCCTTCTAGGCAGAGTTGCAAAGAAAAAGCCATATCTCAGACTGGCCAATAAAAAGAAAAGATTAAGATGGGCAAAAGAACACAGACACTGGACAGAGGAAGAACTTTGCCAATAAGGCCAGCATCCTGGAGTCACCTCTTCACTGTTGACATTGAGACTGGTGTTTTGTGGGTACTATTTAATGAAGCTGCCAGTTGAGGACCTGGGAGGCATCTATTTCTCAAACTAGACACTAATACATTTGTCTTCTTGCTCAGCTGTGCACCGGGGCCTCCACTCCTCTTACTATTCTGGTTAGAGACAGTTTGTGCTGTTCTGTGAAGGGAATACTACACATTGCTGGGAGAAATTTTCAGTTTCTTGGCAATTTCTTGCATGGAATAGAAACAGAATTTATCAGAACAAGACTTTCAGAAGAAAGTTATTTGTTTCTGGCCATTTTGAGCCTGTAATCGAACCCACAAACATTGATGCTGAAGATAATGAAATAGTCTAAAGAAGGCCAGTTTTATTGCTTCTTCAATCAGCACAACAGTTTTCAGCCATACAAACATAATCGCAAAAGGGTTTTCTAATGATCAATTAGCCTTTTAAAATGATGAACTTGGATTAGCAAACACAACGTGCCATTGGAACACAGGACTGATGGTTGCTGATAATGGACCTCTGTACACCGATGTAGTTCAGACAGAAAACACCACGTATGAGTTTAACCATTTATTAGAGAACTTATGTACAGCCCTGTACATGCAAGTCTTGGCGTTAGGTTCTGCTCCTTTAGGGTAACTCATTGCATGATCGTGTATACGATACTACCACAATAACATACCTTGTTATTATTTATGTAATTCCCATGGCAATGAGCAAGGTAGTATCGAACAGGTGAAGGCAGGGGTGGTGCGTGGGCGTGCACCTACATGCTAGTACAAGCTCAACAAATGACTGAGTGACCTGATGGTTATATAGACAGGTATACAATCTGACATGTGATAGGAGCGATCCTGCATCAGCTGATGCGTTGCTGACCAATTGCCACTCGGGTTTCCTGGCTGAACTGGCTACAGTAATGTATTCCATTGAAAATCAGCTGTTTCCAGCTACAATAATCATTTACAACATTTACAATGTCTACACTGTATTTTTGATCAATTTGATATTATTATTATCAAGGGTCAGGGAAAGAACTCTTGGTCATATGAATACTTATCACATTGAAATACTCATTTCAATGTGATTAGTAATAGATTGTTTTTTGTCCTTGACCTAAAATCTGATTATGCCTCTAACACTGAGGGATAGGAGAAAAAGAAAAAGCAACTGACCCCTTAGACAAGAGTGGGAAGAGAGTGATCATTTGACCATTTTGAAAAAAGAAGTAGTCCTCAGTTCTCTGTACTGTTTTTCTTCTGCTACCCTTTCTTATGAAAGTGCAATTCACTCTAAAAATAGCCTCCCCCGTCATCAGGAACCTTTGCCCTAGGGCTCAGTGCTTGGAGGGGGGCACAGGGAGGGTAAGTGAAGGTGGGAGGGTGCTAGGTCTCGAGTGAGCATGGTACGTATATGGATATCTGTAGTCTTGTGACTGTATGTGTGGTTGTGTATCTTTAAATCAGTACAATGAGGTCCTCTTACAGTAAAGAAGAGGCTATCACCAGAGCATGCTCCTGACTGTCTTTCCGCCTGGTTAAGACATTCTGTTACACAAGGACGGAAGGAAGAAGGGAGAGAGACGAGGCAGCCCGGACCATATTGGGAGAGAAAGAGGGATAAAACACTTCTATCTGATCTGTGTCTGCTTAGCTGAGCTTTGTGATAGACCAGCAACAAATGTTTTCCATTATTCATGTCACTAGACTGCCCCATTCCAGATATGTCCCCTTGCACTATGTTTCTCGATTATGATGGTGTATTTTGATGTATATGACGCTGGATAAAGGACTGTGTGTTCACCTCTATACCATTTCAGTATTCAAATGAAATCCAAATCCGCATCCATGTACTATACATAATTACATTTACATTTCAGTTAGCTAGCAGATGATCGTATGGATCTTACAGAGTGACTTACAGGAGAAATTAGGGTTTGTTTTCTTGCTCAAGGACAGAATGACAGATTTTTGTTGGCACCTTGCCAGCTCTGGGATTTGATGAAGCAAATTTATTTTACTGATCAGATGCTCGGTTTATTTATGTATCTATTAGCTTAGCATTAGTATAATTAAAGCAAAATGTTTGCTGTGGTAGAAAGTTGTGTCTCATCTATAACTGTTTCTTCCCCTTTATTTAACCAGGTAAAGAGATTATTCTCCTGTCACTAATGACCTTGCGCTGAGTAAAAGGGCTTTTCCATTTCTGATTGTTGAGTAAAAGGGCTGTTGAGTAAAAAGTTGAGTAAAAGGGCTTTTCCATTTCTGATTGAGATTTTAGTGAAGACAACAATAAATGTTCATTATCACCGTTTTGTTGGATGCACTAATGAAAATAGCCAACTCTTTTTTATGCTTTTTTGAGGTCCTTATTTGTTTTCTTTTCCACACTGCTCCCTCACATCTATACCAGAGGTCCTAAGCTTGTTGTGTCAGTGTGTCTGTGTAACTCCAGACAGGAAGATAAAGTACTAGGAATGTGTGTGTGTGTGTGTGTGTGTGTGTGTGTGTGTGTATGTGTGTCTGTGTGTGTTTGTGTGTGTGTGTGTGTGTGTGTCTGTGTGTGTGTAGGAAAGTCTAACAGGCTGTATACATATCATCATGATCATGTACACAAGCACCCATACATGTTCAGGTGGATTAGCAAAGTGAATGTTATTCACTGCCTGTCGTTGATCAGTGTTTAGATGCATACATCCTTTATTTGTCATGTGGCCTCTGTTTCCTGTCTAGATTAAACATTCTTTCACATATACCTAGAAACGGTCTTCTCCGTTACCACGGCACTGTTTATGGTTAGTATGGAGCCATTAGTGTCTTAGACACGGAACACACTGACAGGTCAATAGGACTGGAATGGATTGCTGTCAATAGGTGGTCAGGAACAATGGTTGAGATCAGACCTGTTTGGGTACAGGCTTGTTTCTCTACTGATCTAACGATGTGGAAAGTATCTTAATAGGTTTTCAGTGATTGTGCTTCAGCTGGGCTTTTCTAAATGATTTTGTCTTTAGAATTGTAAAAGTTTTTTGGATAGGTAGATAAACTATCTTGAATCGTAAATAATGAGGTACATTGCATAACAGCAAGCTGAGGCACAGGTGTTTGTTGTACCCCAGTATTTATACATGTCATTAATGTTACAATCTACTTGACTCGCAGTACATATGTGCTGTCTGAGAAGAGTTCATAACTGTCTTCTCACTATCTTTTGTCTCTCCTCTGTCTCCTCTCTCTCTCTCTCTCTCTTTCTCTCTCCTTAATCTCTAGATGCTGGAGCCCAAGGTAGACGTCCCTCCATGTGAGCTGGCAGGAGGAGGCCCACTGCCTCAGGGTTCCGACGAGGACCACCTCTACCGCTACCCCTCCTCCCCCTCAGAGCCCCACTCCATGGAGAGCATTCATCCCTCCGAGCCCCTCTCACCACTAGAGGAGGTCTGCACTCCGCTGGGCAATGGAGAGGAGCACAAGGTGCCCCCTACACCACCCCCTTCCACCGAGGGAGAGGACTGCAAGAGTATGGAGGGTACCGAGCCCGAGATCTGCAGCGAGACGGAGGAGGTGGACCGAATGACCAAGGGGCAGGAGGAAGGAGAGGAGAAGGATGGAGGGGAAAGAGAGATAGAGGAGGTGTGTGGTGGTCAGACAATTCTCCCGGTGATGGATGATGAGGCCCAATCAGACCCCCCTGACACCAACGCCCCTCCCTCCTCCTCTTCCTCTTCCTTCGTCATCCCAGAGCTTCGCCTCGACCGCTCCTTCAGCGCCGATGCCCTGTCCTCGCCCAACACCGACGAAGAGTACGACGAGGACGAGGATGAAGAAGACGAGGACGAAGACGAAGACGACAGCGACGAAGCCTACCTAGAGCGCAGCGACAGTAAGCGACGTAGCATGGTGGAGGCGTCGGCATGTGAGAAGCATGGCGGCGGCTTGAGCGTCCAGAACTCATTGCGACGCCGAACCCATAGCGAGGGCAGTCTGCTGCAGGACCCACGATCTGCCTGCTTCACATCAGACAATGCTATCAACTGTATGGAGGCGAGTCATGGCCACAAGGGAGGCTGGACGCTGCCCTCGCCCACTACCCTGAAGAAGGAGTTGACCAAGAATGGAGGTTCCATGCATCAGCTCTGCATGCTGTTCTCTGGCAGGAAGGTCAGTACAGAACTTTGGTCATACTGCACTGCTGTCACACACACACAGACACACACAGACACACACACACACACACAAAAACCCATTAACTCACCCAAGGTATGTGCACACATTCATGTCCTAAACCACATGTGGCCAGTGGCGTCACAGAAATGACCGGGAACAGAATGAATGAATTGGTGTCAAACCAGTCATTTACAAGGGTTTCGTGTGGTTGATGACATTCTCTCACCATTCCGGACGTTATTTTGAGCCGTTGAGACGTCTGTTTACACCAGCAGATAGAAACAAACTCATGGTCAAAATAACAGTGGTCACGTTGAAGTCACATATTCACTGTAAATATATATATTTTTTTACATATCCCATGATACCATGTATAGGTTCTTTTGTCATAGTGTTGGTTCAGAGGGAGACTACCGCTCTCCATTTTAGACACTGGGCTCCACCGAGTGGTGAAAGGGAGAACTCGGATTGTCATTACAGTTAAGTTTGCAGTATTCAACATTGTCCACTAGAGGTCAAGCAGTGTCTGATTCTCTTCCATACAAGTAGATCAAGCAGGAACAGAACCTCCACTCGAGTCAAAATAAACCAGATGGATTTTTCCATGTGACTCAGCCTGTTTGTGAGTGTGTTTTGGGGGGGGGCGGGGGGGTTACTATTCCATTGGAGACCCAGCATTCCTGCAAGCATAGTGAAAACAAGGGAAATTTGATCATGTGGGGACGTTTCACCCATTGTGAATAAGGCTATTTTTGGCTTAGGCATTAGGTGTAATGTTAAAGTTACAATAGGCCTCACAGCACCCCTAGTATGGTAATATTTCACATTTGGACTTTATTGCAGGTTATTGTGCTTCAAAACTTTCAATAGATGAATAAAACAATTAATTTGAATATATATATAGCTGGCCAGTAGTGTGATTGTTAGCTGTTAATGGGCTGTATCTAATTATCTGAGAACATAGCAGAGGCGATGAGGAAATAGAGGTGGTCCTTCTGGTAAGGGAGAAGGGGGGGTGAAAGAGGATCTATTTGAGAGAGGGGAGAGGGAGAGAGAGAAGAGAGAGAGAGAGAGACAGAAAGAGGCAGGGAGAGGGCAAGTGGAAGACAAGGTTTAGCTGATGGTCCAATAGGGAGCCTTAAATGGTGTTGTGTTCTCTGCATGTAGGGAGCGAGGAATGCAGTTTGCTCGCTAAGGCTGCTGGTCTTGGCAGTTTCTGCGGGTAATTTTACTACCTATTGGCGTCATGGAGCCAGCTTTACAGCTCTGTGTTTCCATTATTTAAAAGGTCATGTCAGCCCCTCTCTCTAAATCAAATTGCATCTGTAGGTTACGTTGGATCTAGACCCAAGACTGTGTGAGTGTGTGTATTCATTTTTTCTCTTCTGACCCGTTTGGTTTGACAGGCCTATTGCATGCAGGGCAGCATCCCACTTCCAGTAACACATTGTTTTTACTGTGCCTCTGCAGCTTTCGCATCTCTAACCAATGTCTCAATCAATCATACCTGGAGCTGTCTTCCCACCCTTCTCTTACACAATTGAGAGGACAGTAGGAAAACGCTTGTGACCATACAATATATTACCACATAGCCTATCTGGATTAAAAACACTTCTCTGCTTGTGCTACAGACAAATACCTAGTTCCACTCTGCTGTCAACACGGGTTTACACCATAGGGAATTATAGCCTGTAGTATACAGCACAGCCCCAAGCCTTGTCTGTCTGTATATAACTATAGACATTATGGCAGTCTGCAAAGGGCTTTGTGTAATAGTCAGTCAGTATAAAAAGTGGCATGGAAACATGCTTAACCTTCAGAGGGATGTGTGAATGGTTTCTATCAGGCAGTCAGAGTTAACTTTTAAGGAGTGGGCTTGATTTTGTTGTGAATTCAAAAATCGATTTAATTATAACTCTTATGGAAAGGTTTTGCATTGATGAAGACCATACTTGTTGTTGTTTTGTAGAATTCCTGAAGTATTTCAACAGGGCCTCATTCTCCGGAAACTTTGTGATGTTAATATCATCATACGGTGACGTTTTCTCAGCACATTAAGTGACATGGCTCTTAAAAATCGTTGCACATGTCTGATCCAGACCCCTCAATAATGACTATTGAATGACTTTTGCTCTATTCCTAGAAGGCCTCAGCTGAAGAGAATTTGGATGTTTAGGCAATCTGACTTTTTTTACCAATTGCTGCCGAACAAATATTGACAATATGCTACAAAGTTGTCAAAAAATTTGCAGCTGTTACTTAATTAGCTGATTTACAATAGGTTACATGGACTTACTTGAAGTCATGTTGAAGTAAATAAATGATAGATCATCCAAGGACAACATATTGTTTACATGATGTTAAATCAAAGTTATTTTGCTATGGTGTTTCATGACGTGTCAACAAGTACACAATGATGTGTCCAAGCAAGGATTTATTTGTGCATATTGGTAGCATACTTAAGCATAAAATGCCTCCTAAACATGCTTTCTAAACAGCCCTATTATCAAAAACATGTCAAGATTATTGGCACGCCTGCATGTAGCACTTTGTGCACCCTCCCCACGCCAAGATGACAACACTGAGTCTTTTCCTATAATGTTTCATGAGGTGGGAAAACACGTGAAAGGATCAGAGGACATTCATCTATACAGAATCTATGCAGAATCTTCAGAGTCCTTGATCCTCCCTTATGATCTCTCATCTTCAGCTCACTTCAAAGGTGTTCAATGGGTTTTAGGACAGGGGACTGACATGGTTATTGGAAAAGCTTTATTCTCTCAGTGATTCATTCTTGTGTTGCTCTGGGGGAATCTCCAGTTAGAAGCTTCAGTTGATTAAAATGTAATTATTTCCCTAATAGTGGAAATTGATATTGGCAGCACCTGTAGCATTGCCTTTATGAAGGTCAACAACTGGATGTCTCATTTGATTTTTGTGTTCTCTGACCCTCCCATATTGATTGATAAACTAAGAGAGTTTTTCATATGTGTCACCTCATGTTTACACCCCAGAAAAGTAGGATGTCGTGAATGACCACTTTAATATTCCCATTGACTCAGATGACCTTAAATATATATCAGTAGGAAGATACTTCTATTACGTTTGGTTCATAAGAATTTCTATGGCTGCCACTAATTAAATTATTGTTATCTTAATGCAAGATATCAGAAGAAAAATCAGTTCTACATTTATTTTTAGATTCTGTTTGTATCCACACATGGTCTAACAAATCACTTAGTGAACATTCTCTCAACTTAACAAGTTGCATGTACATAATATTTTGTCTGGTTCAATCATTGGAATGCTTAAGTTATGTCAAAACTCAGAAAAGAGGCCCAGGCCAATCAGTGCCACCTCCCAATGCGACAGTGGGAAACTTGCATTATGGGCTATTTATACCCACCTCCTCTGTGGCTCACACACGTTCTCTCCAAAGCTGTCAGAGATCTCACTTAGCGATTGTTGTTCTGGGTTGTTGTTCTTACCAAACATCACTGTAGTCGACAAAAATGGCAAAAGAGAAAGGCAAATGTCGGTTGGTTTCTCCTCTCCTTTATCCCTGCCTTCTTAGCTACAGCATGGGGTGTTTACTTTTTCCTTTAATAGGTCTGATTTACACACTCTGGGCCTCTTTTTTGGTCCCACTCTGCTCTTTTCCTCCTGTATTTGGAAGCGTTAGTGCCACTTCGTGAGGTGAGTTTGAAAGAGACAGAGATAGAAAGTGCATCTGTACGAGACACTGAATAGCTTGTCTACTTGGCCTATCGCACACGGCACCCAGACTAGGATGTAGCCCAGCCCTCCAACACAGACACATACCACTCATATACCTCCATAACTCAGAGCAACAGGTTAGTGTAATTGGGTTACAAAAAGGACATTCAGGCCAAAATAGTTACCTAGGGATTCCACAGTTACACCATTATGTTTATGGAAGTTGGATCTCTCTTTGAAATCACTGTATGACCATATACAATTGTAAAAATCAAGTCTGCGAATTCTTTTTTTTTAACAGAATTGTATTGTGTGTGTTTCTGTATAGCACAACCCATGGATGCAGAGACACATAAATGCAAAGACATGTTGGTATGCACTCCACACCCAGATTATGTGACAGACACGCGCGCAAACACACACACACACACACACACACACACACATATAAAACATGTTATGTGAATGGTTGCTGTGATTGTAGCCGTGTGTGTGCATGTGCACACCAGTGAGTATTCTTCAGAGAACGTGGGGAACAAACACTGAGAGAGAGGGTTCGGCCACCCCCAGTTATGGACGTTTTTAGCAATTGGAGGACTAAATCATCTCAAGCTCAAAATATTAATGCACTGGGAAAACAACGGTAGGTTTTGCTATTAAATATACCCTTTCAGCTAGCTCTTCACCAATTGTTATAGGAATGTATACAGAGTTAATTATTCTTTGTATATTACAAAGTGGCCTAGACAGAGCTCCAAACTAACATCCATCGATGCACCCCAAGAAACTTGAAAGACCTTGAACAACAATTTTGTACAAAATCGTGATCAATTATTGGCAACTCTAGATGTGTAAAGTTGTTAGATAATGATCCCGACAGACAAAGCTGCTTCCACCAAGTATTAACTCAGGAGAGTGGAGACTTATCCAAATACGTTTTGTTTTGTATTTTTAGTATGTAATTTCATTTCACAATAGAAACAACCCATAAATGTGTGGAGTATGGTGTGTGTAGATTATAATAACAAAAACATGTTTTTTTATAAGTACTGTAACCGTTCACCAACTGCCCTTATGCAGAATTGATGGAGGAGTTGGGGTTGATTTGAAGCATTAGTAACTATGCTATATGTCAGGACATGACTGCTCCCAATATAAAAAACCCACTATATTTCTCTCTTTGTCAATGCAAAGAAAGGAAAGTATGAGAGAGATAGGTGTATCAAAGTCGAGAATGCTTTTTGAGTCAGAGATTACGTTTGCTCCAATTCTATAATGTGATTTTTCATAATTGCTGGGATGGTCTCTTTAATAGGAGCTATTGTAGACAGAGACAACAGACAAAGCAAAACGTTGATTAAATGTATCTGTAGTTAATTTCAAGGCACTTTCAGTTGATTACTTTTAGTTAATAGATTATGTCATGCTTTGTAGAATATATTCAAGCAGTGACATTTTTTAATTGTTAGCTCTGGCCTAAAGAAAGTAAAAAGCAGAAATACAGTATCATGGCTGGAGAGATTGTCTTTGTGTAGTTTGCCATTGCCGCTCTGCCAAGTCTGTATGGCCTGTCAGTTACTGCTATTGTTTCAGCCTACTCTTAATTATCCACTATCAATTGAAATCACACAATATCGGCTTGTCAAGACATTTTTTTTTACAATAAAACTACTTCAGCAAACAATTCTCCCACTGCACACTTGATCAAATCACTTCAACTATTTGGGAAGCTAATAGCTAGAGAGGGCATAGTAAGAGAAGAGCAAATAGGCCCCAACAGCCATTGAACAGGCCAGTTCACTTCATGGCAAGCAGTGCTTTAAAGACCTCTCTCTCTGCCTGAAGGAGTTGGAGAAGAGGAGGATAAAGAGTTGTACTGGGCTCCTAGAAAAGTGTTGTTGAACTGAAGCTGAAAGCTTTCAAAGAATGACTTGGACTTTCTCCCGTTATGTTGGCACATCTAGCGCCAAAACACACAACACTGGTCTATAGGATTGTTGTTTAACCATTAATATTTTGTCTCAGAGAACACAGTTACAACTAAGTATTTGGCACAGGGACCACTAAGAGTGTACTAATACCATAAGATTGAGGATAATTCGTAAACATTTGGCTTTGTTCTTGTTGGCAGGAACAAAGGGTCAACATGGGTTAGTTAAATGCGGGACACTGGAGCTGGAGTCATCTAGATAAACACTTAATAGGTAACATGTAAATATTTGCAAAGTGGAGCAAACTGTTTTTCAGTGGGTTTTGTGTGGTTTGTGTGATGATCAGGTTCTCTTCTTTTTTATGGCAATTACTGAGTTAATTTTTTTAACAGTATGAACATATGCCTAATCTTCTTTTGAGCCTCCTGTAGTTCAGGAATGTTCAGAATAGGAAATTTAAACAAGCAGTGTTTCAGGGTTCAAAAAGCCTTAAAGTTTGTAATTTCCTCATTTCAAGTTTAGACTTGATTTGCAACCCCTACAAAAAATGTATTAACCCCTATTATTCAGTCCCACTATTCTACTAGATTAAGGTGATGCTAGGCTATAAATAAACTGATAGTGTGCCTGGGTGGGCGTGACACCCACCTAGATTGGAAGGCCTACCCTTCACTCTGCTGGAGTAAAAATATTGTAAGAATTAAGTACAGACACATTTAGAATGGGGAGCTAAATATATAATCATTCCTTAACAGGAAGGAAAGGGAGAAGACATTTCTGGAGATGATAGAAAGTCGCATGATAGGGAAAAAACAGGCTTTCTGGGTGACTGCGATAGCAGTACTTCTGAGAAGAGCCATCAGAACTAAGTTGTCATGAGCTTATGGAGTGTCAGAAAGTTCTGATATGGATATCTTTTTCCATGAATTTGACTGTCAAAACAAATGGTTATGCAACTTACAACCCTATTTCCAAAAAGGTTGGGAAGCTGTGTAAAATGCTAATAAAAACATAATGTAATGATTTGCAAATCATATATCCTTATATTTAATTGAAAATAGTACAAAGACAACATATGAAATGTTGAAACTGAGAAATTTGTTGTTGAAACTGGAAAAATACATGCCTGTTTTGAATTTGACGCCAGCAACACGTTTCAAAAAAGTTGGGACAGGGGCATGTTTACCACTGTTCATCTTTTCTTTAAACAATACTCTGTAAGCGTTTGGGAACTGAGGGGACCCAAAGTGAAATGTATTCCCATTCTTGCTTTATATAGGATTTCAGCTGCTCAACTTCAATTTTAGCTGTTTGCGGTCACTTTTGTCATATTTCTTGTTTCATAATGCGCCAGATATTTTCATTGGGTGACAGGTCTGGACTGCAGGCAGGCCAGTTTAGTACCCAGACTCTTTAACTATGGAGCCATACTGTTGTAATACATGCAGAATGTGGTTTGGCATTGTCTTGCTGTAATAAGCAAGGCCTTCCCTGAAAAGACATTGTCTGAATAACAGCATATGTCGCTCCAAAACCTGTATATATTGTTCAACATTAATGGTGCCTTCACAGATGTGCGAGTCACCCATGCCATATGCACTAATGCACCCCCATACCATCACGTATGCTGGCTTTTGAACTGTGCACTGATAAGAAGCCGAATGGTCCCTCTCCTCTGTAGTCTGGAGGACTCGGCATCCATGATTCCCAAAAATTAATTCAAATTTTGATTTGCCAGACCACAGGACAGTTTTCCACTTTGCCTCAGTCCATCTTAAATGAGCTTGGGCCCGGAGAAGGTGGCGGCGGTTCTGGATCTTGTTTGTATATGGTTTCTCCTTTGCATGGTAGAGTCTTAACTTGTATTTGTGGATGCAGCGACATACTGTGTTCACAGACAATAGTTCCTGAGCCCATGCAGTGATTTCCACTACAGAATTATGTCTGTTTTTAATACAGTGCCGTCTGAGGGCCCATGAGGGATCATGGTCGTCCAATATTGATTTTTGGCCTTATCCCTTGCATACAGAGATTTCTCTAGATTCTCTGAATCTTTTAATTATATTATGTACCGTAGATGATGAGATCCCCAAACTCTTTGCAACTTTACATTAAAAAACATTATTTGTAAATTGTTGCACTATTTGCCCACGCAGTCTTTCACAGAGTGGTGAACCCCTCCCCATCCTCACTTCTGACAGACCCATCCTCTCTGGAATGATCTTTTAATACCCAATCATGTTACTGACCTGTTGCCAATTGACCTAATTAGTTGTGTGATATTCCACCAGGTTCTTTTAGCATGACACAACTTTTACAGTCTTTTGTTGTCTCTGTCCCAACTTTTTTGAAACGTGTGGCTGGCATCAAATTCAAAGTGGGCATATATTTCTCAAGAAACAATAAAATGTCTCAGTTTCAACATTTGATATGTTGTCTTTGTTCTATTTAATATGGGGTTTAAATGATTTGCACATCACTGCATTCTGTTTTTATTTACATTTTACACAGTGTCCCAACTGTTATGGAAACGGGGTTGTAGATGCTGCTTGCCTGATTCATATGAGCTTTTCCTAGAGATGATACAAGCCTTAGTTTTATTGATGTTCTCTCTTATAGTGTCTCCTGTTTAACTATATTTTATAGCATTTTCTTTTTAAATGGTAGAAAATGGCTCAGTGCCCTGACATATTTTGCATTCTTTACAATTATGGGGCCAAATATTATTATTACTTTTTATATATATTTACACAAATTTTCTCCCTAATTTATGAATATTCAATTTGTGATTAATCCAACCAATCAATCATTCAATTAAATGTATTTTATGAAGCCCTTTTTACATCCGCAGTTGTCACAAAGTGCTTTTTGAAAACACCAGCCTGAAAGAGCAAGCAACAACAGTGTTAAACCCCTGCTTTATTGCAACAACTCTCAACAGACTCAAGGCACTGTCGTCAATGTGTCTTCCATAGTACACAACGTTGTTGTGGTTCTTCTCATGTTGCTTGCTTAAGTAGACATTTTAGACGAATCCTTAAGTGCAGGAAGGAATGCAGTCTCTACTTCAGTTGAGCTCACATGTGCCAAAGCCGCCACAAGGTGTGCTAGACTGTGACAAGGCACCCAAATTTGATTAATTACACCACCCTCAACTTCTTCACAAATACAACATATTTTCGTGGGACAAAGCCATGATACTGTACTACAGAATACCTACAACACAGGAGTCTGCATAATGCAGGCAGTCTGTCTAAAGTTCTCAGCTCCAATCCCCATCATGTGCTGGTGCTACAGTGTGGGCGACTCAGACCCCAAAAACCAACCCTGTAGACTAGGCTCTGGCATCAGTCAGACCTGCAGTAGCCTTCTCTACCTGTAGTACTCTACACTAGTTTAGTCCCTGAGCTCTATTTAGAATAATACGGTGGACTCCAAAATGTTTTCTTAAATCCCTGCCACAATGGTTTGATAATCCCCGGCTAATGAAGAGAAGCCTTTGTATTTGTTGATGTGGCAGTGATTGTGTGGCTGATTCGTCCAAGGCTCTGGCATGCTGGGGTCTTAGCACCAGTAGTGTGAGACATAGCATGCATGGGCTATGAGTATGTCAACACCCATTTATGCAAGATCTTGCTCACTGCTGATTCATGAATATTTTGGAGGAACCATTGGTGAGTGGGTTGGGGATTTTTGCCTATGGACTTGTAACAGGGGTTCCCAAAATACAGCTCCAGAAAAAATTAAGAGACCACTGCACCTTTTTCTTTCCTTTCCAAAAAAGTCGAAAAGGAAGCTTTTGAGTGAGGAACAGAAGGGTTAAAATTAAGAGACCACTGCAAATTGAACGCTTCTGTTCCTCACTCAAAACTTTCCTTTTCAACTTTTTTGGAAAGGAAAGAAAAAGGTGCAGTGGTATTTTTACATTTGTAATCAGTTGGGGGAATTTACTAATCACTGTGAGAGGGAGTGGTGACAATAACAAGCTAAGATAAGTTGTTGAGATCTCCATATTAGATAATATAAAGATATATTGTTAAAGAGCCTGTGGCTGTTTTATTAAAGAAATTAAAGTCTCGATCTCATCAGAACAAAATATTAAATTGAACAAAACACACCTGAGAACTCAGGTAATCTTATTAAACTCAAAACACATTAGTGCATGCATAGTAACACAGGACCCCAAATTTACTCCTTTACTTTTCACTCTGCCCTTGGCCATCTATGTTTTAC
>JACXGI010000532.1:94181-111105 GCA_016801175.1 Esox masquinongy
CCCCCCCCCCCCCCCACCCCCAGTAGGGTCAGAACCTAGGACACACCTAGAAGTGTACATGACCTTGGACAGAGACAATTAGGAGTTGTCAGGCCAGGAAGTCT
Organism: Esox masquinongy; assembly: GCA_016801175.1. Taxonomy (NCBI): domain Eukaryota; kingdom Metazoa; phylum Chordata; class Actinopteri; order Esociformes; family Esocidae; genus Esox; species Esox masquinongy. The sequence goes on from JACXGI010000532.1 coordinate 94,286, forward strand.
TGAGGCATGGTCCAGGGGCTCAGGACCTCCTAAGATTCAACAGGACACTAGAGAAATTAGAGAGAGCAATCCTTGGATTCAAAAGGATACTGTATATAATTCAGCCTGATCCCAGTCCCCTGGCACAAACTATTGCAGCAAAAAACTTGGGACTGAGACAATGGGAGACACTCTTGCCCTGTCCAAAGATCAAGAGAAGAGCATTGCAAAAATATCTTGAAGTAACAAAAGCTTGGATTAGCTTTTCTGCGTAATTTCTATTAAATAGTTTCTAGTATTTGCAATGTTCTGAAGATGTAAATAAGCTGCTTGTAATAAACGTATTTAACATCAGACATCAGGGTTGAGAGTAATGGCAAGGTGCCTCTGTTTTTTTGGAGATGCCTTGTCTAACTGTGGAGATTGATCCCCTACTATGAAGGCCACTCTGATTAATGAATCAGATTTATCTACACCAAATATATGTTAGCAAGTTGGGGCTTTGCAGATGGAAGAATATCTTAGATGGATGATCATGTGATTGTAAAGTATATGAGAGCTAAGAGACAGGCTCTGAGATCTTAGTCAGAGCTCAGTTTAACTGTGTTTTATTTGCACACAATGTTTTTAAAGCTTATTGCGTTTTCCTTAGGTGTTAAAGTAAACTGTAAACCCGACCAAAAGTTCAGATGACACTTGAGCTTCTCTTTCCCGACAAACCTCCTGTCACTGCCAAACTCGCTTCCCTTAGTGTATTGTATACAGACGTAGGTTGGCGAAGGAGTGTGTTTGGTGACTATAACAAGACAGCCACAACACACTAACCCTTATGTCTGGCTCCTGTTAGAAGTTTCCTCACCATGAAGTGGGATTTGTGTGTGTGTGCATTTGCGTAAGTTCGCAGGTGTTTATAGGTAGTTAGTGACTGCATGGGGTGCATTAATGACACTGGTTGCCATAGTAGTACTTTGGCAAGTATTATGTTGAGGGATGAGACACTGTTTCAGTGAACAAGCTGTTTACTTGTCGATAAACACTCATGGATACTGACACCCAAGATACACACTTCCACTCAGTCTACGCATTATTTAGAGTGTTTGAAGACAAATATTTTTTCTCAATTTTCCGTTGCCATGGTCACAAAACCCTGTAGCCAACCTGTGAGGTTAGTTGCGGCTGGAGGTAGGTGATACTTGTTCCCTCCTCTCTTCCAAGTCTTCATCACTCTCTCTTTAACACCTATCTTTTTCTGCTCCTTATCTCTCTCTGTCATAGTCAATCTCTCTCGTTCTATCTGTGTCATTGTCCATCTTTCTGTCTCTCTCTTTCCGTCTGTCTCTATCAGTTGCGTGTCCTTACTGCCCACCGATCTCTCTTTTGTATCTTGCCCCATCATTTCCTTTTGTACAGCCTGTTCTGTAACCCTGTTCCCTGGTTGAGGAGATCATTTGATCCCTATGTTACCCTGACTCCTAACACCTGTGTTAAAGAGAGTGTGTGGTACTGTGATTATTGGGAGTATTAGACAGCCAGTTGGGGGGTCCTCATTGCTGACATTTGCAGAGAGAACACGCTGCTCTCTTTGTCTGTGTGTGTATGTGCACATTGATCCCACAGAGAGTACAGTGCAGTCCCAAATAGCACAGAATTTTCTAATTAAAACACTGCTTTTGACCAAGGTCCACAGGACTATATAGGGAATAAGCTGTATTTTGGAACATGTCCTACAGCACCTTGAACAACAACAGCAAGCCCAGTTAATTTCCCACAGCCAATAGATCATGTTGATGGCTAAACTTTGACAGTTATCTGTACACATGCTGTACAAGTCAATGTCCTATTCATCAACTTGTTTATCTCTTATTCTTCGTATCCTTTTCTACTTACCTGACATGTCCATGCTTTGGATTCTAAATGCTTCATGAACTACATTACTACATTGTCTAAATTGCTTCAACATGTAAGACAGAGACAGAACAAATTTAAGAAAACATTGTCTTTGCTAAAGAGAGTTGGCTAATCATATGAAATGGCTTTTTTACCATGTGCTACTGATTCACATGAAGGCTCTTACCCCCAACCTAACAAGAAAGTCATTATCCAGACCTTTCAAAAATCTTCCAAAGCTCATTTGAGAAATACCAATGTTCAAACAAGGATCAACTTTTGGACAGCATAGAAGTTTAACCATTTATGGAGGAGCTGCTTAATATTGCTTGGTTATATTGCTTACACATAGGATTTGCAGTGTTTTTCCTGAAAATAATTTGGCAATGTTTATATGGTTCCCTTAAATACAGACAAATGTTTAGCCTATTCATATTGGTACGCCATTGCTTTTCATAGTCATTGCTGTAGACATCATTTCTGAGAGGTGGGAGTGGTTTATCATAGTCTGTAAGTCGAACCTGACCCTGAAGTCAATTGACATAGTCACTTCTAAATTCTTAGGAGTGGGGCCCACTCTTTTATTTGTCTTTTCATATTTTTTATTAGAGAGGACTGTAAGAAAATGTTGTAGCGGAAAGGGTGTGCTAGAGTAGCAGTAGGCCGGTTTGCACCTGTGGATGTTTTGCGGAGCCATTGACCTATACAGCTAGACCTCCCCAGACCACAGGCCACAACCTCTGTGTTGATGAAAACGATATCCTGTTTTTTGCCGAATGACCGTCACACAATCTAACAGATCAGCTGGTGTAAGACATTTGTACATTGCACTGAACTGGGCTGTGATTACAGTGTTTTATTTTAGTGTGAGATTTTGGTAAGGCTATGAAACTTAACTGTTAGTAACACCCCATCTGTGTCAACTAGACAGAGATGAGACAACGTATATGCAAGCAGTCAGTTAAGGCTGCAATATGAGATTGCTTTTGCATGAGGGATTTACTTGCTTCTTAAAATCAGATTTCACCACAGTATTGTTATCCCAAATTTGTTTTTATACAAAATTGTCTTTTGTCTCTTGTGATGGAGCCACTTGGGATAAAAATGAATAGAATAGTTACACTCAGTGTAGTAAGTGGATTTGTTTCTCTGTGATGCACACAAGCTTCAATGGTACTGTTTAAAGTAAGCATGTCCATTCATTTTTCAATCAGGGATTAAATTACTTTAATTAAATATATTAAATATAAACATGATAAAATATTGGTCTCTAGAAATTTGATCAAGAGAATGTTGGCTAATGGGTGTGGTAGTTCTGGGCTTGAATAATGCATTTGTTTGTGAAATTTTGAGGGGCAACAACAAATGTGAGACATGATTTTTAAGTTCCCCCATCCAGAAAGATAAACAATCTGTGCGGATTTCATCATCCCCAGAAAACATAGTGATTGGTTAACCCAAAATGAGTGCTGTGTGTCAGGATCTAAAGTCACAGCACCTAAGAATGTAGCCGGATGCAATTCTTAATCAAATCATCACTAGTTTGGTTGCCGAACACTATCTAACCTTCAATGGCTTTAGGAAACCTTTCATTTCCAAAAAAGAGGCATGATCAAATTTTGGGTTTTAGCAGTACAATGAAAGGGGTATTATTATATGCATACTATCGACAGGCTTTGCATTGTTAGGAGAAAAGTTGAGGAAAGTATTAGACCACGTCAGTACTTAAAACCATACATTTTATGTTGAAAGTAGCACTGCTTATGCTTTCACTTTAGTATCTGCATTTGTTCCACAATACTATCTTTTGGTTGGATGTTAGTTGAGGGCATGTGCTAGCCTGAGAATTTGGACTGCTCTTCTAATATTCGACGACTCTATTCTCCTGTCGAGTACTGATATCTTCTTTGGCTTAAACAGTAAAGTAGAAAGAGGAACGTCTGTGTGGAGATGATAAAGACAGAGTAATTTACCTCTCAGCTAAGCTTTGAGCCTGGAAACCAGCCTAATAATATTGCTTTTGGGTTGAGCTCAGTGCTACTCTGGTCAATGTGTTTTTTCTATGGAGAGAAAGGTAATACTGTATTCTATTTTAAGCATATGGCATTTTTATGTGTGTAAATAAACAGATGAATGAACTGGCAACAATGTGTAGTCTACAAGCCAGGTATAAATGAACTCTTTTATTATGTGAAGTTCTAGCTTATGTTTAGACCTGTTGTAAAATATTGTGTAGATACAGAACATGTCCATGCTTACAGAGTCTGAAATATTTTACTTTAAATTGCATGCCAATCAAATGCTGTTGATTTACAAGATTACCAAACCATACTACTCTGCAGGGATTATTTTTACCCTGAACATTTTACTATAACAGATTTACTGGTTTGTTTTTACCACAGAATTTCAATGTAATTTCCCTCAGTGACCATGTTGTTCAAATATGATTAAACATCTGCATCAAGTTAATATAATAATTCTGGACTACAGTGCAACAATGTTCAGCTTGAGTGTAAATGTTGGATTGTTTTTAGCCTCAAACTGGTAGAATGACCAGAAGGATCCACATAGCTTTTACAGAGGGAGCGGTCCATAAATTCCCATCCACTTTTCTATATTGTAAAGGGGTAGGACACAGGGAAGTTACACAGTGGATGTGTTCATGGCCCTGGTGGGCATTTTATTAGCAGAACTACTAAGGATGAGGTGAGGAGGAGAGGAAGAAATCATTAACAGAAAACCTCTGCGACAGAGATAAGGCAGTCTTATCTCTGTGGCAGCCTCCCAGTGGCAGTTTGGGAGGTACAGGGATCATCGGTGGCCTCTCCCTTTCTTCTCTCTTCTCTCTCCCTCCTCAGTTCCTATGAAGAAGATTGGAGGGTTCTAGAATCTTCCTGCCTTTTTTGGGGTGTACATTGGTGGATCGCTGATGTAGTAGCGTTGCACCATAGTTAAGCCACTGAGACATTACCGCTACGTTAGCCAGTACTATAGTGTATATGTAACTAATGGCAATACATTTGACTGGTGGGCACCTGCACTGACGTTATGTATTTATCGTGCTTTCTTCCAATAAGCATTTTAGACGTTTGAAATTGGTACACTGCTTTAATAATACATGCATTACAATGAAACTCTGGCTTCTTATTGTACCTAATCTATAACTCGACATCTGCTGACACATTGAAGAAACGCTGTCCGTAAAGTGACTGCTTCAGCAATCAGTCTGTAGTTCAAACTTTTTTGCTGTGATGTTTAATCGCCTGTGCACAGCAACAGCTGTCAAGGATGTCTGCAGGTGTTGCGCCAGTTGAGGCGGCTGGCTCTGTGAAAACTAAAATACCGGAACCATCTCGCCATTCTTTTGTGAAAGGGATACCAGTTTCGGTGGAAAGGTTGTTCCACCATTGGGGTGCAAGTACAGAGAAGAGTTTTGACTGGACTCAGCAGGAGCTGCTCTCCATTAAGGGTGGGATGACGGCAGATGTGTCAAAATGATGACTTAGGTAGGGATGTAGGGTTTGAGCATTACCTGAGGACAGAGGAATTTCCACTTGCTGAAGTAAGGGAAAAGTTGCACCATGGCTTTGTAGTGGATGCGAGTTTGAAGCCTGTGGAGTGAGTAAAGAAGCAGGGTTGACATGGGAGAACTTCGGAAGGTAAAACACCAAACAGGCTTTGACAGCACATGCGTTGTCCTATAAACTTTGACTTGTATTAGTGTGTGAGATGACAAGTACCTTGATAGGTATCCATGCCACTTTTTGTGTGAGGTATGCTGGTACTCTACAAATGTTCTGTAGCATTAACCAGTAGAAGCAAGTCACCACATTGATGTTCGCTTTGTTGTTTAGGGTCACGGGGCCAAGGTTCTTTGCACTCTTAGAGTGGGACACGAAGGTGTTATGAAATGTGATGGAGGGATCTTGGGTTGGACTGTCCTTATTCAGGAGACGTAGTAGCTTTGTCTTTTCAAGGTTGAGCTTGAGGGGGTGGGCAACGTGGAAATATGTTTTGCCACCTGAATGTCAAAAAAGGGTAAGGAGAAAAATAGTTGAGTGTCATCTAAATAGCAATGATAGGAGAAAATATGCTCTGACAGTGCACATTGGTGTAGAGAGTGAAGAGGAGAGGGCCTAGAACTGAGCCATAGGGGATACCAGTACAGATCAAACTAATACTAGCTAGCTGGAACTGGACAATCAATAAATGAAAGATAGCTACGTGATTGTTAATCGGTGCAAAACAAATAACTACTTTTCTATTTAGTCCAGCATGTGACAGCTAGCAAGTTTTTAGCTATTAAGTGAGATACCCCAGATAATCAGATTTAGATAGCTAGCTACAAAAGAATCCTGAAATATTCTGAAAAATACTGTATGGTATGAACTAGCTAGCTAATACATCTATCAACATTTTTTGTTGGCATTACCCTACAAAATTCATGCAGATTAGCAAGATCACACCTTACTTATCAGAACATTGGCCACTTTTGCGAACTAAGCACTACCGCAGTCACTTGATCATGCACCTGAAATCTTCATCCAGATGAAAATTCCCACATTGCAAGAAAATTTTGATTTATAAGATAAAGGGGTGATCGTGTGACTGGAATACACCCTTAGACCTTTAAGAAAAATAACTATTTACCTTTGTTCAGGTGGAACGTGATCCAATGAGTTCCTTGCGTTGAACACATGTGCGAGTGACCTACATCAATCCTCAGATGGTGTCTCGAGTTCTCCCTTTGCCCTCTAGTCATTTACCCCCCCCCCCCCCCCCCCGCTTCCCTCTTCTCCTGGTGCAGCTTTTCACAAATCTTGCCATGCTGACAGCTGATTTTCACCTCTGAGATTCCCTCAAGGTACATACCGGTGGTTAGGTTTGGGGTCATTTCTTTACCTCCCTTTTTTGCCTCTTCTCCCATCCGATCCCTGTCACCCAACTTCCTTCCACCATTGCTGTCAAAGGAATATCTAGTCAGAGCTGCACTGGCTGTAATAACTGTCTTGATGGTACTGTACCTTTGACAGGCAGGATGGGAATGGAGAAGAATTCCTATAACCAATAATAGTCAGACTGAAACACCTCATTAAATACCTCTTGTTCTTTAAGAACATTTACCTTTTGAATCTTATATGGTGGTGGTTCTCAACATTTTAGCCTCCAAGGTCCCCTGGGTCCAAGAAAATATTTCAGGCCTCCTTGAATTACAGATTAAATCCTCCTTATTTTATTTTCGTTGTTCCCTGTGCTATAAGCCTGGATTGGTTTGATTATGTATATACTTTAAAAACAAAATAAATGAATTGACTTCTTTAAAAAATGGAATAAATACCGAATGTCAGAATGTCAGACTGCAAAAGCTTTTTGAGGATGTGAGGACTGCTGTCTGGAAATCTGGTCAATGCGTGGAGAGATTGAGAGACGCGTGCCATCCTCAAAGGTTAGCCTCGCCCTGCATTTTGTTTTCCATTATCCAAGAGCAATGCTTTCATGTTCTTAAAAGGTTAGTAGGCAACCCTGAGAATAGAATTTATGTGGTCAGATGAGAGTTACTGGCAGATGTTCCATGTTCGGCACATTTCAGAGCCAGACACATTTTAATGTATGATCTTTAATATTATTAGAATTTGCTGTTCTTTTATATGCAGTCTTGACCAATTCTCTTATTTTACTGAAAAACTTCACCTTTGATCCCAAGAACATTGTAGTGTCTCAAGAACAAAAAGGTGAATGTCCTAAACAAATTCCTGATTTCAATCCCTTTGAGAATCTGTGGCACTATGTAAAAATGGCAGTCTACGAGCTCTGTCCAACCAACCTGAACCAAATGTTAATGTGTGGGTGTTCAATGCTTATTTAAGCAGTTTCAGTTTTTTTTCTCTTTTTGTAAATATGTCCCAATGTAAACCCAATGTCCCAAGTTTGAGTATCCATGTTTTAAAATAAAATAGAACAGAATGAAATTTCAATGTACCATTACTGATGCAGTAATATGGGATTTGGTCAGGGTTTTGAATATCGCTATGTGGATTATTTAGTAAAACAGTTATTTCAAATAGCAAATGTTTTATCATGATTTTTTTCTTGTAATCTCAATGCCCTTGTGGGCCTAGACCCGACTTTTGAAAAGTTCTGTCTCATGGTAGAGTGAGATGTTGCCTTGACTTGTGAACTGAAACAACATAACGTTATGGCTTTCTGAAGTTCATGTGTAATGGGGCAAGAGACGCCCTGGAGGGAATTTATTTACAAAAAGTAGACAAAATCAAAGCAAAAATCAACAAAAATCCTGGGAAACAACAAAAGCCCTGAGTGTGGAGACCAGTATCCTACTCAGTAAACTCCTTCCACTTTCTGTTGCCCGGACTTCCTTCCCTAGGGGCCTTTTAGCTCCCCCTGACGAGGCCTGATTGGGGGCCTCGTCAAGGGGTGCCAGCCGAGCTGCGTTTAGAGACAGCAACTGCGCTACGTTCAAGGGCCCCATTTCGCAGCCCCAGGCCCGGTGGTTCTCCCTGGGGCTTTGGCCCAACACTGATATGGGAGAGGCTAGTTTCACACCATACTAAGAAAGCCTGTTGGGTGCCTCTGAAGCGAGACACGTTTTTCCACCACATTCTGTACAACATAGGAAGTTCTTATTCAGACAGGAAACTGCAAGAGACTGAGGGGGGTCACATTAATAAATGTACGCACGAACACAAACATACACACAGTCACCCACAAACATAACCATTCAGACAAACACACAAACACACAAAAGGTTAAGTGCAGTAGTTTTTGTTCCTGATAGCATCCTTGTTATTAATAGCCAGCTTGTCTCTGCAGTGCTCATTTTATATCAGGCAAGGTTTTTTGCACTGTTTATCACACACAGGCAAAATCAATGATGTAGTTATAATAATAACGATAAATTTGTAACAGCAGCAACCACAAAGCTGGCATTCTCAGTAGACTATTTCATAATGTTAAACACCATTGACCAACGTTTGCAACATTAGCTAGCGTGTAAGCAGAATTAGCATGCAAACAAACCAAACTGCTCATACTTAGACAGCTTAGCTTACTCGGTATATATGCAAGCATTTAATGAATGAATGGGATACATTTATTATATCTGTGATATGACATTAACTTTATCAAAATTATTTGAGAAGGCGTCAGGATGATCCATATATCTATGTTGTGAGGAGCTTACTGTCACTTTCTGCCACCAGTTCAGCTCCGCCCACAAAATACATCATTGTCGTTTAGTAACACAAAAAGTGTCTATAGTGAGTCAATTTTGTGTTTCATGGCTGTGGTTCATTGAGTTTATCATCAAAGACAAACACTGGTAGACTATGTGAGACAGTATTGGACTTCTGAGTGATTGTGTACCATGACTTTGTGGCATTTTGGAGCAAATCCCTTTCCAGTATTTTTTCAAGCATCGTGTTCAAATAATATGTAAGTGACTTGTTGAGCTTTACAATAAATTGTAGATACAAAACATTTTTATATCATACCTGGACTTGTGCCATGAACACAAACTTTTTTTTATTAAAATGATATCAAACCAGTTGTCTGCATTATGTAAAATAAAATATAACTGTGCTAAATGTGAAAACACACCTTTGTGTAGTAATAAAAAATCCTGAATATTAACGTCCTCTGGGTTTGATACAGCAATGGAAATAAACTGTGCCATTGTATGTAATTAAAAACATTTTAACTCATTAGAGTTAGCGCTGGCATTTTATCCCATCTCTATCTTCTTTTCTAACCTCCATTCTTAACTGAGACCCATTGTTGCTCCCCTGGCCCCAGGAGAAAAGTGTCCTTCCATTGTCCTTCTTTTGCTTCCCCTTCTCCTTTCCTCCCTCTCTGTCTATTCTAGGCCACACATTGTCAGGAAACCTGCTCTAAATGGTTCACACAAATCCAGACCTGCACAAAGTGAGCTAGGCAAAAAAGCAGCCCTATTAGAAAGAAGTTATAGCCCATTTGGGCCCTACATGATCCCAATGTCTATATGGAGAAGGAAGAGAAGGAAAATGAAAAGGAAGAAAGTGGGCCCATGAAGCCATGATTAAGGCCAGACAGCAGCCAGGTAGAAGCTGGAGTGAATTGTTGAATATAGATTAGGTACAAGGAACACTGACTACACAAACTGTATGGAGACCTGCCCTTCACCCTGGAGGCTATTAGATTGTTTTCAAAGGTATATTTATCAGCTGTAGGATAAATGCAGAATACTTCAAAAATATGAATATATTACTTTTAAATAAATAATGTAATCAGAATCACTGTTAATCGCCTTCTTGCCCAGTTACTTTATAAGCTTCCCCAGATATACTGGTGTGTGGCTTTCTATTATAATGTCCAATTTATTGAATTTGTCACAGGTTGATTCCAAACAATTTCTAGACACATCTAATGGATGATGAAAGGACACAGGATGGATCCAAGCTCAGTTTGGAGTGTCATAGCAAATGGTCTGAATACTTATGTAAATGAGATATTGGTGCACATTTCTAAAACTTAATTTTTGCTTTGTCATTTTAGGGTGTTGTGTGTAGATTGATGGCATTTTTAATCAATTATAAATTCAGCCTACAACACAAATGTGGAGAAAGAGGTCTGAATACTTTCTGAAGGCACTGTACATACATTTTCATATCTACTGTATTGTTTACTACATTCACTATAAATGTAGTAAATGTAGTAAACAATATATCATGTCTTGTCAAGACATGATATAGTGATGACAAGACATGATATAGTCTTATCAAGACTATATCATGTCTTGACAAGGTTTTGTCATGTCATGTAAAGCGTAATTATATAGTCGGTATTACTGTTTTATTTCGGTGCGTATGAAACTGGAAAGGGTATACAGTTTTAACATGCCATTGTATTTACTCAGTTATAGTTACAGATTCGGTATCCTGTTTGTATCTTCCTGTTGTTAAAGGAATTTTCCTGTGCAGCAAAACATTTAAATTTATATGTTTTCATGTTTTGTGTATTCAAGGTATTAAAAAGCTTAGAAATTTTGGAATTTAAAATTTCCAACTAGATTTGACCTTTCCAAAAATATATCAACATATTGCAAAAGGTCAGTGCTATGTCTACGTATAATCCATATAGTAATTCAAATGTTCTATTGATGCAGGATCATTTCCATTCTATGTGAAACTGTCTCTCTTTTGGATACTAAATTTGGATTTAGCGAGTTATAGGTTTTGTTGCCATGTTCCTCCTTTATAAAATGACACACCTTCAAGGCAGATGGAAATTAATGCCCTGAAATATGTCTGCATCACTGTATAACACCAGCAATACTACATTATCTGAAATATGACCTTTGTGGATGTAGGAAGTTAGGAAAATCTCCATCCATATTTTCAGATATAGTCAGGTTACTGGGTCTTAATGATTGTCGGAGGTTCATTGTACATGGGTCATCTGAGCCTTGTGTTCAGTGCTTTATTTCTTTAAGGGGCTTGTAACATGAGGGCCATGGCTTTATTAACGTTCTCCCTATGGTTTAAACCTTATTGTGTGTCTTGATATTGGGCTCTCTGCTGACAGCAATAGCATATGTTGTGTGTTTGTTGCTGGTTTTGCTATACATATGGTGGCAAGAAGTTCTTCCAAAGATTTTAAAATCATTCGTTCCTCTTAAGGTTGTTTAGCCGGTTCCCACGAGGGAAGTCTATTTCTGGCTGAGGGGTTAGGGTTTAGGGTAAATCATACGATTTGAATTAATGTTTGAATTGTGATGTTAGGTATTAGGTATTATGTGCTCCACTTAGGTTATGGTGGAAACGGTAGACCGGGTACAAACCAAATGGTTGTGTGTGATTTAGACTGGTAGTTGTTGTATGGGTGTCCACTTCCAGTAATATGGGTAGGAGGAATTACAGTTGTATTTTGACTGGACTCAAGATAGCTACACTCCTTCCCAACTCTAGGCACAATTAAGTGTTTTTCAGGCAATGGCCTTGTTATTGTATTCTCATTTGTAATTTTGAGACAATTAACTTTAATTGTGTAATGTATTGGGAAATGTGTGCCCTGGAGACCATTGCAGTAACAGTCACAAACATACACACACAAACCAACAGACACAGCATGTACTCTATGTCAATTGCTGCCTATACTTCAGCACAGGTTTGAAGTGTGTTCTCACAACTCAGTCGGTATTTGACTCTGTAGTCAGATATACACAAATACACACATACATTTTGTTTTTCTCTCCATGTTGGGAACCCAAACATTATTCCTGTTCAAAATCCTAAACCAAATAAGAATTTTACTCTAAACCTAACATCTAAATCTATTCTTCATGGGGACTGGCAAAAATGTGACCCAGAAGGAATATTTTCCTTTCTTTTTTTTAATAATTGCAAGGGTCTTTGGTTCACACACACACACACACACACACACACACACACAGAGAGCCAGAAACCTTGACCTCCCCCAGGACAGTGTCATACCAGCAGATTAGGACACTGACCCCTCCTCCACTTGTCCCCCTTTTTTGTTTCTTAGCCGATCAGAAACAGAGGGCCTCAGGAAGCGTAACAGGACACTGGGGCCTAAAGGCTTAGGCCAAGACTGGTGTCACACAAGCAACACTTCTCTCTCTGTGTCTCCATACACATACACACTTACCAAACCACACACACACACACACATTCACTCTTGGTCAGCCACATACACACAAAGAGGCCAGGCGGCGGTGGAAGGATGTGTTGGAGTGCTGTTAAGGATTAGCCGGAGCAGAGGTTGGCTGTGTTTGTTACGAACGGGACTGAACTTCATTTTCTAGCACTTGAGCTTCGGGATCCACAGCAGCAGGAACTCTGGCTCTGGAGGTTAGGGGTCCAGTGTGAGGCTCTAGAGGCCGTATGTACTGTGTCTGGGGAGACTGGATCATGCAGTGTTTGCTCTCCCTCCTCTCCCTTCAGCTCAGTGCCGGATCCCCATGCAGTTGTGAAGTTGGCCCCGACGGGTCCAAGAAGAAGAAGTCCAAGAACCTGTAAGTTACTAAATAACCTTTGATTGATGTTTGTTGTCAATTAATTTGAAGGAGCTAGTATTGTTGTTTGAGCATAATGAGTTCAGTTCCTGAAAATCACTGAATAAGAGAATGTCCCAAAAAGTATGCATTGTTTTGTCATGTCTGTTATGAATCAGTCCTTAAATGTGATTTCATTTCATTGTCAGGGTTGTGGGGTGTTTTTTTCTTATGCGTGAATTTACCAGCTGAATACATTGTTTAAGCTGTAGAGTCACTACATGTAAATTTGCCTCATGGTGGTTAAAAATGACTGAAACCGCAAGCCAAGACTTGTCAATTACTCTCCTATTGTTATTTAGGTGTCGAATCCTGTGTTGAATGAGTCCATCAGAGGTATGTTAAGATGGTCTTTTGAGACGGTGAATTGCTATTGAGTCTGACATTGTTTTCACACAGCATTGTTGGTATTTTTCCAGAAAAATGTGTTTGTTTTTTTTAAAACAGAGCCCATGTTGTCACTTTGTTATTGGCACTCCCAATTCATTCGCCCAGGGTTTTATCTGTGAATTCCAGGAGGTGAAAGGAGTTGGAAACATTGTGTGTAAATTATGCATCTGATGGCTGCACTACAGATGTGTGCAGTATTTCCTTGCACCATGTTGAGTATTTGCATTTTCTGCAAAGCGGTGGGTGAAGATAAGTTTTTGTTTCTTCATTTTTATTTACTATTTGAGGCACAAAAATCACTTTGATCACAGCGGATAGAACAGGACATTCTAAGCAAGTATGAGGTGGATATGAATAGAAGTACCCGATAATATAAAGCTGACATGACTCAAAGATATACTGTAGAGATTCTACGGATTGTGTTGCTCTCTATTGTTTTCTTTTCCCGGAGGACTGAGTTCAGCCTGAAACCTGAAACTTTACCTTTGTAAATCACACTTCTTTTTTCCCTTTTGTCTCTGTCTTCTATTCCATGTCCTCTTTCTCACTCGTCACTCTGGGCTTTTGTGTCGGTCTTGAACCATTTCAGACTGTCTTCTATCCATCGTACACTATCTCCCCCTAATCCAACCGGTAAAGTGTATACACTATTCAACCTTCAGTCTTCTCACAGGCCAGTCCAGGATATTAATACTCCTGTGGCTCAGAGATTTCTAAAGACTCATGTTTAACAAACATCACTAACGGAAGGAAAGTAACACAAGATTGTTTTGGAGATAGCTAGGAAAAATGGTCGTAACACTAGTGCAACTTGATGTTTTGCATAAACCATCAGGTTTTTTTGTTATTGTATTTTACCTGTATTTAACCAGCTAATTTAAACAGGTAAGCCAATCGAGAACCAACTGTCGTTTGACGGTCTGGTTAAAGGCGTAATGACAACATTCGGTTACACATAAACACAATCAAAATGCTACCAGAAGGGAATTGGCAGGAGATCAATAAATTACACCATACAAGGTGTAGCATATTAGGCAGTTAGCAAGTGCAGTGAAGCACTAACATTTCAGACCATTATTGAATAAAGAGTGATCACAGTGTTTAGTTTGAAAGTCTTTTGTAGCTAATTCCAGTCATAGGGGGCACAGCTTTCTATTGGGTTGGCAGATGTTGAGGAGCAAACTGAGGTGGAGGGGGGATTTGAATAGAGGGTACTTTTAGATAACCTGGAACCAGTTAGTCTGCCATTATGTATTTAGCGAGGACAAGTTAACCAGAGTGTAAAGATCATAGTGATAAGTGCTGTAAGAATGTCGTCCAAGGTTAACCAATGCTAGCTACAACCACCACCTCAAACAACACACCGGTGACAAGGCTATACTACAGCAACTAGTTAGCTCCTATTCATGAGCATGCATTAAAGAATACTTAGCCAGTAAACAGTCCAAGCTTAAGTAGGGGAAGTTATGTGTGATGTGAGCAGGAGCGGTCAGTCATACTGTAACTGTGTTTACTTTACATTGACGTCATGTGGCAGTTTTCATTTTACAAGTCAGGTAACAGGACTTGTGTATTGATATTGCTTGTGGAAATGTTCATAGTTATGCTTGTGGATTTTTGATGTTAACTATAGTGTTTGCTGTTAAAAAAGTGGGATAGGTTTGGTTGGTAGAAGGTTACTGACTGCAACCATGGTCATTTTAGTTTTTTGTCTTAGCTAAGTTCATTCAAGCGTTATGGCATTTGGGAACAGGAACTTTATGGTGCATTTGTATGGCTGCTAGACATGCCACTCTACTTCCTCTCATCTCTCCCTCCGACTTTCCTTCCTTTCTCTCCCTTCCTCTTTCCTCTCTCCATCTTCCTTCCCTGCTTGTGTGGGTGTACAATTGAAGGGAATCTGACGTTGTAGCACATTGTTTTCCTGGTTGGCTCATATCCCGTCCTATTCCCTTCAATTGTATTCTTTCACTTGAGCTATAGGGACCAGATGTTAAAGCTTCCTACAAACCTGTCTTTCTGAGCTCTGACAGACACACATATTTATACTGACCTGCTGCTGCTGTAGGCAGGCACCCACATGGTCACGTAGACATGCAGCCACACAATTACACTAACACACTTTTTTTCTGTTCTTCTGGGGACCTGAAAACCAGAAATCCATGTTCCCTTTTTCCCTAACGCTGACCGTGAACTCACCCTAACCTTGAGAAACTAACCTTTAGGCCTAATCTGAACCTACTACTGGGGTTTGTTACTGAGGTAATAACAGTAACAGTTTATATTGTAGTATTAACAATAAACACTATTAACAGTACATACCTACCCAATCGTCTTAGAATAGTGTCTCTTGATTGGGTGTGCCTTGGGCCCGCCTCCCCTGGCCCTGTGGACTATATAAAACCACAGCGGAGCCTCTCTGGGTTAGAGGAATGTAAAAACTGAATTACCCCTGCCCCGTGCACCACACTCTGACTCTATAACACACACACACGCACACACCACACATACACATTATACAAACAGGACCCTAAGGACTTGAATCCATGTTCCTCGCTATGGTCGACTTCTCTGAGAGGTACCTGGAAAGGTAAGAAGCAAGAAGTTATGGGTGTTATGCTGTGTGTGTGTGTGTGTGTGTGTTTGCTCTGCTTATTTTTGAAGACATAGCGAAGGCAGGAGACATTTTAGGCTCAGAGGGATACTACTCAAAATACTACTCAGAAGGCTAGCTGACCTCTCTTCTGAAACTCATTTGCCTGTTGCCGGGTGGAAGGACTCCCGTGTGGTTAAAACTATTTTCAGACTTTGACTGTCCTATTCTTTTAATAATAGGCCTGGATTTCTTATGTGGTCTCTGTGGTTTTTACGGTGAGTAATGTTGGGAATTTGGCAGATGGCTTAGCTGGGAGGTTGGGTTTGTGTAGATTTATATATATTGAAGAATGTTCTATTTTCACTTTTTGCAGTGGTTGGAAGGAAATGTGCTGCTGTATATCCATGGCGGAAATATATGTGTTCTGTGTACACGGTGCAGGGCAAGGCACATTAACTACAGCAAACAGCCAGAGAGATGGATGGGGCAACAACTTTATGTTGAAGTCAAGGGTTACCCCCCGACCTCCATATCTCTCCATTTTTATATTTATTTGTTTACATTTAGCAGACTTATCCAGAGTGTAATGAATGCATAAATTTTCATGTTTTTTGTGCTGGCCCCATACTAGATCTAAATCACTTCACTTCACAAGGTTAGAGCAGCTCATATCATCATTATAAATTATATTAGCAATAGCAAAGTAATGATTTATTTTACATTTTATTAATAAAGGTAATTCATTATAAGTATTAAAAATAGATAGAGCCACACATTTGACTGTAGAGCAACACAGTTTGTTGTTCATGAAGATTCCCAGGTTATTATGTGTCAATTGTGTCTCTGCTTTTCTGAATTGAGGGGATCACACATTTTGGATAAAATGCCAGAGTTTAG
>JACXGI010000532.1:111205-131643 GCA_016801175.1 Esox masquinongy
TTTTTTTTTTATAAGACTGATAATAATGGAGTGGTGTATCAATACATTTTTGGATAGCTTCACATTGTTTTTCTATTGATCTCTCCCTATCTGCCTCTTTCTTTCTACCTCTCTCCACATCGCTACCTCTTTCTCTATACACCCACTTCCCTACAAAGATCCCCGACCAGAACACCCCAGCACACAGCCACTCTATTTAACTATGGATACGTTCAATACTGCCCCTAGTGGCCTGGTCTCCGACGGTAGACAGCACTTCTTATATGTTGACACTGAACACAATCGCGTTTTAAAAAACAGTTAGATATGCACGTAATTCCTGCAGAGATGCGTCGGTTTAGTATTTTTCTATGTTGTTTGGTTGTTGTAGTACACGTCTTATGCATCAGTTCATTGCTCAGATAGATCTAATTTGACCTGCTGCCCTGTAGCTCTGTGTCAGGCAGCCAGTCAGTCAGTCTAGTATAGAGACACCAGCAGTGTCTGTCTGCAACTCTCCAGCTCTCCCCATAAGTTCGGAGTCCCTTGCTTGCTACAGATCCCTAGGAGCCTGGCCCAATTTCACGCTCCCAGGAATAGCCTGGAGAGAGGCTATTATTGTCACTAATGTGAACCAGGAGATGTGGGAATAACATAGAGAGACCTGAGACAATTCTGGTGCCAAAGATCCCCCTCCACACAGGTGCACGTCGTACATACCACAGCATAGGGAACTTGACGGGTGAGTGAAGTATTTTCTGACAGCGGATGGGATCAGAGGTCATCCTAATTTGATAATCTCCCGAAGAGGGATGTGGCTGTTTTTAAAGCAATTACCCTGTCAGGGTTAGGGCCATGTTTAATGATGAGAAGGACACACACTAATACTTCTGCAATTAGCAGTTCTCCAGCCGGGGTTACAAGAGTGATGGGGGGAGCTGTGGTTTAAATGGAGACAAGGGAGGAGGCGAGGACCGGAGACAAAGACATGAGACAAGGAGATGAGCTGACCTCTATGGCTGAGTGTGTGTGTGTGTTTGTTAATCACTTCTTCCTATATCTAAACTGTCTTGCCGTGTTAAAGTCCTGGAGTCATTCATACAGTCATGCTCCTTCTCATAAGAAAATTGCATTTTGAACAGATCAGTCTGGTTTTAGATTAGGGCATTGTAAATAATCACATTGCCAAAGCCTTGAATGAGAAATCTTACTGTGTTGCTTTATTTATTGACCTGTCAAATGGTTCTGATACAGTTGATCATTCAGTCTTGCTAAAGAAACTGGTGTGATTATGCCTGGCTGTGGGTACTTGCTTGTGGTTACATAATAATCTTAATAATAATAATCAAAATAATTCAAATTCAATTTGAATTTTTTTATTGTTGACAAAGGAGTTCCCCAGTGTTCAATTTTAGGTCCATTAGGGTTCAGTCTATATAAATTATATATATACTTTTGTGAGAAACTGTAATTTACATTTGTATACTGTACTGTACACATCTGTTCCTTCTCTTGCACAAGCGTTTGCTCATTTACTGTCTGATTGGCAATTCCTACAAAATTCCCTGGTTGATTGTAGGTTGCTGCTAAATACAAATAAAACAAAGTAAATCCTATTCTTTATGTCCCAAAATATTGGTTTGGATGATCTCAAACATCTCATAAAATGTATAACAGAACTGAGAGAACCTACTACACATAGCTTGGAATGATTAACTGTCATTTGATGATAAACTGTAAAAAACGCAGAACTGGTTAAGAAGGTAAAGGTTAGAACTGGTTACATTCATAGAAAGAAATCATGCCTTTCATCTCAAATTAAGTTGTTAAAGCCATTTTCCTATGACTGTTAGATCATGGTGATGTGATATATGCTTCCACATCAATACAGAAACCTCTGGATCTTATAATCATGCAGCTCTGCACTTTATTAATAATGCCAACTTTCAAACACATCATTGTTTCTTATGTACTTCAATTGGCTGGGATTCCCTATCTTTTAGACCGGCCAGACACTGGTTGATGTGTATGTTAAGGGCTGTCTTGCAAAAATTTCACCACAAAAATGTATTATAAAAACAGCAGTTTGTAATGTGAGTTCTTCCTATCCATGCGTTTCATTGTGTTTTAATTTTATTTATTCAACACAGAGCTCAACTGTAAAAGAGACCATGGTCTCAGCTTGAGTTTCCGGTTCAAATAAAGGTTAAATAAATTGTTATAATAAGAGGGTTGTACGTTTTAACTCTGAATAATTCCCTTTTAGTTGTAACTAAGATACCCCATACTGCTTATTCTTACTGTAGTATGGAGAGCCATTTCCCTGTAATGCACAAGTTCAGCCAGATGGTGACAGTGTGGTTTTCTAAATTTAGCTGCTTCACCTTGTCCTTATTGAGCAGTGTCCACAACTCCCATATTTTTCCACCCAGCCGGGGCCAGTGTAGTTTACTGAAGTTCTATTAAAACCAGACCTAGATAATAAATTATTTTATTAGACTTGCAGATATTTTACAGGCCTAATAAATAAGTCGGTCCTCTTCTCATGTGTAGGCATGGCACCCCATTGGGCTTTTGCTCACCTAGTTGAAAGCCAAACTATAAATAGATCAATAAAATCCTTCATCTCCTCTATCATAAATTTATGCTTTACTAAAATAACTTTTAATATATGTTTACTATAAATAGATCAATAAAATCCTTCATCTCCTCTAACATAAATTTATGCTTTACTAAAATAACTTTTAATATATGTTTACTGTTGGCACCGTACCAACAATCCAGTTTTACTAGACTAGCACAAGCTCAACTGCATAGAGCATGGTATAACCAGGGGCGGATTTAGTGATTTGGGGGCCCCATGCAAGGACAGGTATGGGGCCCCCTTATACTATTCTCACGCTTTTCAATCCGTATAATCAAAACAACCAGACCTATCTGTTAGATGTCTTCTCACCGGGCCCCCACTGCTACACAGAACTTCTGTGAAGATGTCCAGGGTGTCATTATTCTGCAAGAAAATAAATATGTGCTTCTTTAACAAAGACAACATATTGAAGATGCCACCATCATCACCGTAAATTATTTAGTCAATAAAAACACAATAAAGAGTAAATGTTCATGTTATTTTGTGGTTGTAAGTATTTACCCTGAGGTTCCATGATCTGCTGACTAGACACAGTGTTTCTACTGTGTCTTCTATTCTGGAAGAGAAGAGGTTAACAGATTAATAATGCAAACACAATTCAATGAAACATACAATCTACTATAAATATGCTGTATACCTCTTCTATATTTTTCGCTCTGCTTCTCTTTTAGTCTCATTCTTTTTTATACTTTCCTGTGTATGTGGAATGCTGGTGGCTTCTGTCTTTCTCTATTTGCCTGTATTGTCTCACGTCCTTTTTCTTTTATTTTACTGTGTAGGTAGATGGCTGGTGGCTTCTGATACAATGCATATTTGTGTAAGAAAAAGGGTTTGAAAAGTATATTTGGAATGGGAGAACTATTCCACATGGTTGTGTGGTCTGAATTCAATGATAAATAGAAAAATAATCATGGGTGTCAAAACATATTGGACTGCTTGGACAAATGGTGAATTATTTCATTGTTCTTTTCACATTTATTGTGAAACAATGCATATTTATGTAAGAAAAAGGGTTTGCAAAGAATATTTGTAATTGAAGAAATGTTCCACATGGTTATGTTGTGGTTTGAATTCAATGATATATAGAAAAAATCTGATTTACCTTATTGTGCATTTTCACTCAAATACTACCTTATAAGTACATTAACATGCATGCTTATATTAGCTGTGGTTATTTAGAATCATTTGATGCCAAATACATGATAATCCATAAACATTACATATTGTTTATATGCCCAAATGTAAAAGTAGTGAAAACTGAAAAAAAACAATAGCTTAGTCCCCAAACAAAATGCTCTGAGATGGACAGGCCTTTGGAGCTCTCATTATTAACAACTCTTAGCACCACTGACAGCTGCTCCTAGTGACTCAGATCTGGAGTGCAGTCCATGATAAGAGTAATATTGTGCTTTTTTTACACTCTCTACAATGGCATCAATTGTGCTTTTGACCAAAAGTGTTATAAGTTCTTGAATGTGCTTGCTGAGGTAGGTATCACTTAATTCTTTTGCTTGAATTCTCCTTAGTTGTTCCTGCATAACTGGGTCAAGCTGAGCCATCAATTCAATTTGCCCAAGGAAATTTCCATTCCTTGGTTCAAACTATTTGTCTGAATGACCGTGAAAAGCGATGTTCCATTCTGCCAAATAGCTGACAATTGCAATTAACCTGCCTAGAACCTCCTTCCAGTGGTTTACTTCAAGAAACATTGACTCCTGGTTGATTTTGTCTATAGTTGTATTGGTGTTTAACCGCTCCAATAAATTGTGCCAGCTACGCATGTTAATGGTGTGTTCATTTGACCTTTCATGTTGCTTTAACATGAATGACAGATTTTTCCAGTTATTAAAACCTTCTCCACTTAACGGCTTATTTTCCCTGTTTCCAAAAAGGCACACCACGCAACAAAAGCACACCACTCAATCTTTACTTTTACTGTATACCAGACACTTTCTAAGTATTTTGTCTCTGTTTTTCATCTGAATCAAGTAGTTGTTATTTAAATAAGTATTTTTTGGGAAAATTCTATCCTTAACTTGAACTGGCCTTTCCCTGACTAGCGAGCAGCGCTCTTTATCTGACAGTGGTTTTGGCCAGAGCGCTGGGTGATCACCTAGTGTAAGTAAAGTTATGTTGACGGGAGAGATGGTCACTTACATTATTATCTTCAGGGAGTGGGAGAAAGGCAGTTTCAACATGGCTATTACTATCATCAATGAGTTGTGCCATTTTAACATCGCTATCAACTTTGTCATAACGTTGTTCATCTGTGCCCGGGTCCGGAGATGCTACAGGAGGTGTGTCACACATGCTAACAGCACTTGTGCTAGCTGCCGCATCATTCGATACCGGTGAAGAGAAAATTGACGTTACCTTCTAGAGTTTCAGTTTGGAAACTACTTTTTTACTCTCCAATTTCTATTTTGTGCTCCGCTCGTGTAATTGCATTTCATTTTGTTCACTTATATTTCGCATTCCCTCTTTTACTTTCTCTGAAACATTAACCTACTGATTTGACGTGCTTTGCTCGCAGCTGCACAGTGGGGGTGCTGCGATGGAATAGTGCACAGTAGTATGGAGTAGGAGGGGAAGCCTGCGTTGACACAGATAGAATAAGCGCTCTGTTGGTATTTTTGTTGATACCTTTGGGGAGGTTATGACTTCTAATCGATTTATATTTTATTATTATAGTTATTATTGATCATATAATATTTTTATGGAGTCTTTCAAGGGGCCCCTGGCAGCTGGGGGCCCCAGGCGGTTGCCTACTTTTCCTAATGGGTAAGTCTGCCCCTGGGTGTAACAGCCATACTTCAAAATTGTAGAATGAAGCACAATACATGACCTTTAATGATGCCCTGTTAAAAAAATCACTGCGTGTTTATAGATAAATAGCTCTCTTTTGTGGGGCTTCACATTCACATCCAGAGGCTTCTCTACACTGAGAGAAATTCCACACTAACCAGCTACAGGCTAAGGACATTAATTAGAGTTATTAATTAGACTTTAACTCACACGTTTGGCAAGATCCTTTCCTGCTCCTCTCATGCACATCTTGAAAGATGCTTTTTTTATTCTTCCTAGTTTACTCACAGTCAGTCTTGTTCCTGACTGAACTAGTCAGCTTTGGCTTGCCATTGACAATGGGCAGTTGTCCCTGCTGTTTTCTGCGCTTTCCACACGATTAGATGTTTGTAGATGGCCTTTGGAGACTGGCAGAGACAGATACAGAGGGCGTGCATGAGGGTGTGTGTTTCAGGCTCCAAAATGCGGTGTTGTAACTTTTGGTTTCTGTGGTCTCGATGGGGCTTATGGTGACAGGCGAGCTGACAGTTGTTAGGACATGTTCGCATGTGAGCTAATAAGTAATACACAGTGGAAATCAACCTAGAAACGGGAGTCGTATAGGGTCGCATCCCAGTGAGGAAGCATGTAAGGTCAGAGGGAGGAGTCAGGAAACACCCAGGGATTATGAGATAGCATGGAAAACTAGGCTTGGCCTGTCCTCTCTGGAGAGTTAGGGATGGGAAGACATGTTGCAGGTGTTGTTAATGATGATGCGGGGGGGCATAGTTTGGGTGATGAGGAGGAGGGCCCCAGCCATGAGTTATCTCCTTTTCAGGGTCTCCCTTGGCACCTGGAGAATGGTGTGATTGCGCAGAGCAGTGAGTCTCTCCTTCTCTTCCACATTCACTCACTCCCTGCCTAAGGACCTGCCAGGGACAGAACTAGAGGGGAGATAGATTTTGAGACGACAGTGACAACTGAGACGGAGAGATACTACCTGTCACTGGGCTGTAACATCCACTGGACACTACCACACGTCAATATCCTGCTGAAGTTTGAAATGTATACACCCTGGCAATTTTTCACTTCCTAGTTTTGAGCAGATTTAACCGATTTGAACCGCTGGAGATTGTCTTTAAACTTGAGCTGTGTTTCTCATGACTTGGATCGAATTGTTTTGTTTAGAAATTCTGGAAGACTCAAACCCTTTCCTCCCTTTATTTCTTTCTCTCTTTTTCTCTCACTATCATTTCTCACTATCTTTTCATCACTCAGGGCCAAAGACATGAAGAACCGGCTTGGTTTCCTGAGGAGGAGGAATGAGTCTCCTGGAAGCAACCCAGCCGGCAAATTCGACAAGACCTTGAAGTCAGTAAAGTGAGTGTTGTGTGTATAACTTTTTGTGTGTGTGTCACATGTCCTCTTCCTGGGTCTCACACCAGCTGGTGATGCCTGGTCTCAGATATACAGAGGATTGGGCATTGTGAAGAAGCACTTCTGAAGTCACTAAGAAAAAGACAGAAATGAAGGTGGAGAGGAACAAAGGAGGAGGGATAATGGATTGCCTACTTCTCAGTGCGTTTAACAGTCTCTGGTTGATCTGTAACCCAAGGCAGATGTGACAGCTGCTACAGGTTAGGAGGATGTTATAGCTGTGGTTTAGTTGTATAGTTCTGTTTCTTAACCGGTTTAAAGAGTGTTTTAGAGACGGTATCACTATTGGCTTTGATGCATTTGTTCTTAGTTTAAACATTATGATTAGCCAGTGTGAATTCTGCTAACAGACAGATCCAGTATGATTACATCACTATCCATTGTTGCATATTTGTGTGTCATTTGTATTCATACTGTAGCTATGGACAGATTTATTGATGAAGCCTGGAGCTTGATTACAATATACATCTGTAGTGTTCATGCTGTCAAAACACCTTAGTGACGGCTTGATTGCAGGAAAAGGTGAATGTTTAATTGATGTTGCATACATTCCTAGATTATGCATTTTTTTGCAATGACAGTAGTTTGAGGTATAAGAGTATGCTCACTTAAACCTAAGCTGCATTTCTTTAACTGCAGTATTATTTCAGGTAAGTCTAGAGTGCATAATTGCACTGCATTTGCACTGAATATTGGCCAATTGTGATATTGAATATAACACTGTGCTTGTACGTAGACAGGTATAAATTTAATAGGATAGCTAATGTATTCACACAGCCAGTTGCGACATTAACTGATAGACATGTAAATTACCTAGAAAATGGACACGTAAAAAAACTGTGCTGTTTGCACATGTAATGATATTTAAATGTATTCACATGATTGGGTCCTATTCTTCTGTTGCCATGTCAATAAGACCCCCAGATGTGTTGAAAGAGAGGGAGCTGTCCTCTGCCAGAGAGCAGAGGCAATAAGGGAGGAAAGGGGCGGGCAGAAAAGCTAGAGGGTTGACCCTCAGTATCAAACACATTCCCTACTGGCCAGGTTTGTCTCCGCCCCCCCTGCCTCCCGAGCTGCAGTGGGTGGAAGTATAAGATGAGTCTTTCAGCAGAAGTAGTCAGACAGATTGAATCACAGTCATACACACTCACACACGGCCCCAGACCTCCAGTGGGAACGAGGGAGAAACAAATAGAGAGAGAAGTAAGGAATAGCAATTCAACAGAGGAGTAGCCAGAGGACCACACCGACGCTCCTCCTTAACAGTCCGGTGCGATACAGTGGAGGACAGGGCTTCGGATGGGTCACACTATGAGAAACCTGGCAGAGATGGGCTTGCTAAAGAACCGCTCCGCTTTTATTTGCAGGCCAACACCGGAGGAGGCAGTAAAATGGGGGGAATCTCTGGATAAGCTGCTCACCCACAAATGTAAGTCTTTCTTTCTTATTCTCTTATTTAATTATCCTCCTTCATTCTTTTTATCCATTTAATCAATCAAACCCAAAGGGATAAAGGAAATGACTAATGCCCATCTGGGTTTGATTGCCATATGGCCCCATGTGGATCTGGTTTAAGTTGAACTGAAGCATTTGGACGAGGGATAAGGAACAATGCTCATGAGTTTTGGAGGTTCGATGGGGGCGCTGATAAGGGCAGGAGATTTTCTCATATTATCATGCATTAGGTATGCATGCCTTTGCTTGTTGGTTGTGCGATGCGAATTCAGTGTGTGAGTTTTTCCGCGCTTGCAATGAATGGGTAGTCTGTTGAAGCACTCTGCTGCAGCTCTTCCACTAATCCCAGTGGATGAATAGAGTCATGCATTAGTACAGAGGGAGAGGGGCCAGATTATGCTCTGGCAGGCTAAGAAAGAGAGAGAGAGAGAGAGAGGGAGCGAGAGAGGGAGGGGCTTCAGCGTAGTGTTGCTGTATTTATAGCCTCGGTCTGAGTGCTGTCAGACTGTGAGTCCAAATCTAGACTCAACTCTTTCTCTCTCTCTGATGACGTGGGTTGAGACAACCCAGCATTATTCATCTCCAGCAGGGGAAAAAAAAAGCTTAGCAGGACAACTTCTATTTTTTTTGGTCCCGCTGGTCTCTAGTCTTGTTTTCAGCCTCTCCTCACTCAGGTTGACCTTTAGAGAAAGTCTCTCTGCTCAGCCTTGGCCGCTTCATGTGAACGGAAAGGTGCAGCAGATTAGGCAGGGTGGGCCCTGGCTTCCTGTAATTCTTAAGCTGCAGATGCCTTTTCCTCCAGTCATTAACAGCGCCATTCATTCTAACCAAAGCAACAGGAACAGGTTGAAAATACTGGACCATCCCCACCCCCATGAAATTGAAAGCCTTTTGTTGGTTCAGAGATGAGGAAGTAGTAACTGAGCGTAGTGTGGGGTCAGGGATTGATGGTGCATAGGTGTTTTGTTTTTAGGAGATGACAGGGTGGACTGGCTTTAGTCTCCTTTTACACTGTGACTCAATGAACTGGGCTAATGTGCTATTTGAGGTAGTCTTCCTCACTGATGGAGATGACGTTGTGTTGCCATGACTGTACAGTCATGTCCGCTAATCAACACCTCTCTCTCTCGGTATCCTTTTCCTTTCAGATGGCCTGGCAGCATTCAGAGCATTCCTGCGCACAGAGTTCAGCGAGGAGAATCTGGAATTTTGGTTGGCTTGTGAGGATTACAGGAAGATTAAGTCACAGTCCAAGATGGCGTCCAAAGCCAAGAAAGTTTTTGCGGAATATATCGCAATCCAGGCTTGTAAAGAGGTGAGCAACAGATCTGTACCTATAAGTGATGGTGGAAAATATCTTTCAACTCTAGTATCTCCTCTCCAAATAATATGCAATGTCTACACCTAAAATAGCTCTCGATTTCCATTAAAAAAAACATTATTGGACTTATAGGAAACTACTTGCGAACCCCTTATTCCTGAAAACAATTTAGGCTTCTAAGTTGTTCAACCAGTAAATACAAAAGGCTGCGATTTTGGAAAGCCCCTCTCAGCATTGTTTCCCTTACTGATGATGAAAGGTGGATATGATGAGGATATGAGATCATGTCTGACAAACTGTCTTTCTACGACCACATGGACTTCCTCACTTGTCCCAACAGTTTGAACCACTTGTGGATGGCACTGAAACTAAACAACTGCGCTTTGTCTTTCTTCCACTCTCTCCTTTCCTTCTTACTTCTTCTCTCAGGTAAACTTAGACTCGTACACCCGAGAGCACACCAAGGACAACCTTCAGAATGTGACACGCTCCTGCTTTGACTTGGCTCAGCGCAGGATATACGGTCTGATGGAGAAGGACTCGTACCCCCGCTTCCTTCGTTCAGAACTCTACATGGATTTGGTCAACCAGAAGAAGGCCAGCACCACCTCCACCTCCTCATCGTCGTAAAAACGCAGAGGTCAGGAAAGAAAGTGAGAGACGGCGAAGAAAGAGCGAAGTCAGAGACTTGAAAGCTGGGGGAGGCTGATTTTTTTTTCCACATTTGCCGTTTTATTTTGTTTCTGACATCATCCTGTCTCGCAATGATTTGGGTGTGAGAAAGACAGCAAATTAGGCTGTGGCACTGAAGGGGGTTGTTGTTTAAACAACAACCATGGTGATAGGCCTATGAAGGGATAGAGGATGAAGCGATAGAGAGGAGAGCCCAGTCAAGACATCCGTTCACTGCGAAGTAAAGGCTGAACCAGCTTCTCTGATCACTGTCATTGACCATTGATCACTGTCTGTCGTTCATTAGGAGATACATTAGTCCTAATTTATGTTATCTTCCTGATGTACTGGAGAAAAGCTGTGGGGCTAAAACCCTCACAGACATGAAGACAGTCCGGTACTGTTTTAATCCTTTATTCTTTTTTTCATTTTTCATTTGTTTTTTACACACACCATCCTCCTCCTCCCTTGGAGCAAGCTGAAATGTTGTTGGTACGACACAAATGGTTTGTTTTGTCCTAGTTTCTATTTCTTCATGTCTGATAACACTTTCATGGCCAACGCATTCCATGATGGGCTTGAGAGAAAAAGGAGAAATGCAGTAGCTCTACCAGTGTCTGGTCGACCGGATGAAAAGCTGCCTTTTGTCAATGTTCCCCCCCATTCTTTTCTGTTGTAATTTTGTTTCACAGCCTAAACATATCTCTCTGCATCTGTTTGCTCAGCACACTCACAGGGTCATATTGTCACATTTATCCAAAGAATATGGCAAGAGACACTGAAAGACAGAGAGAAGAGATAACGAGAGAGAGAGATGGAAATACCAACAATGGAATGGACCAAAGCTGCAAAATTAGAAATGTGCCATTCTCCCTCGAAGATACCATGGAAATAAAAAGGACTTGCTGCCTGTCTCCAAAGACAGTTGAAAGAGAAGTAACACTTGACTATGTTCTGATTAACAATTTATTGTAGCTCCATCTGGACTCAACAAGGCAGCATTCTCAGGACATTAAGGCACTCGACTATGAAGCATCCAAGCTTAATTTTATTGTACTTTCCATTTGTATGCATGAAATGTTTTTTTTCTCATTGTTTTAGACACAAACCTGCACTCCAAAGGTATGCTGAGCAATACTGGAGGTTGCTCTTTTCATTGACATAAAAAGAAAAAAGCTTCACCTGTATTAAGGTTTGCATATTTATTTAGATATTTTGCTGGATGCTTCACCCACTGCACTCAGCTGAAGGCACTCCCTACCCTAACCACCAACAAGGTCCACCGCAGTCCTGACTTTAAGTGCAATACTGTATGTTTTTCTTTATTTTCCTTTTTTTGGGATACGATTTCAATTTGTATTGGAAAGACGATGGCTTGAGCGCTGTATTATAACTTTATTGGTTAGAGTTGCATTGCAAAATTCAGCTATAAGGTTGATTTACAGTCTAAGTAAATAAACAAGAATAGATACATGAATTAAGCATGTAATTCTGACTGTGTACCCTGGCAGCAGGCAGCTAAGGGTTAAGGATGTACATATTATTCTTTAAGAAAACAAATAAAAATAAAAAACAAGAGGTTTCACTTGCAAAGCAGGAACCTGGCTGTATCTATGTAAATATGAGAGACTCAAAATTAAAATATGACATGTATTGTTATAAAAATGAGGTAGGGTGGTACGGTCTGCCCTTTCCTGGTCATAAACTGCTTGTCAGGAGTTTTATGAAATTTATTTGATCATTTTCACTGTTTACAATTTTAATGCATCTCCTAAGATAGCAAACAAAAAGGAAAATAGAAATACATTTGGTGTCATTGCTGAAAAGAAATAAAACAACCATCTGGTAAAATAAGAAAATGTGTCAGAATTTGAATTCACTGTGAATGTGAAATGTTGCTAATCCCCAAAATGTGCTGCAACAGAAATACCTCCATATGCATGGATTACATGATGAGCTAGCCACAATAACTAACTACACCAATTGGGATACTATAAACCAGTGTTTTGAATTCTGAATGCTAATTGGATAACAGCCAAGCTATGAGTGTATAACATGGGTATGACATCACAACATACTGCTCTAATTGTGTCAGTAACCAGTATATATAAGCAACACGGTATCATAGGTATTTGTGGTAAATTGCCCACACACCACAGCAAAGATCTGTATCCATTCAGTATGCAATAAATTGTGCTTAAGAATATCTTTTAGCAGTGGTATATAGAACATTAACTACACCCCCTTAAATGTATGCCTTATTGCTTAAATATGTTCAAGGTATCAAAGGAAGATGGAGCAATCCTCTCTAGGCCTAGATTTAATCCAGGTAGCAATAGACAAGTCTTGATTGAGTCTTTAAAAGTCCACAGATGAAGTTTGATTGTATTGAATCCTGATATTATATATTAACCTGGTAGTTCAGATATATAATATCAACTTCATGCCCTAACACCGGAGTCATTTCTCTCTGTAGCTTCTTGCTATCTGCACAGCGGCCACTGAAAAGAATATATCTCAAGTTGTCCTTGTGACACTTCCCAAGTTGGTGTCAGCTCACAGAACAAAGGAGAGAGGAAGACAAAGCTGGGATGAGGTTAGGTGATATTATTTGGATCTTAGTAATTAGCGGTTTGATAGAGAGTTACTGTAGCAATAGAAACATTAATCTCCTTTACCAGCTGACATCTCTTTTTCAGACACATAAACAATTGAACTTGTGCATGCTCACACATAATCACACAAATTTGTGTGTGCGCGCGCACGCACGCACACACACCACTCAGCCTCAACCCCTATATCACCCCCTTTGCTCGTTTCCTCTCCATTTGTCTTTTTTTCTACTCCTTTGTGTCTATCCCCTGTCTGTGTTTCCTCCCACCATAAAGGCCTTAGTCATGGGCCAGCCATTTCTAAATCATCTCCAAAACACGTCCTTCCTTCCAGGCATGTTTTTTTCGTATCACTAGATCAGTCATTCCTAAAATGACCTTGTTGTTTTAGCTACAACAGAGCAACACGTTTCCTGTTTTGGCTCCTTTGTGCCACTAATTTCAAAATGTCTCCTGTGAAAAAAGTATTTGTATTACACTTTAAATTGTAATATTCAACCCAGTGATGGAGACGTAAAACAAACGTAGACGCAGTCTTGATGGTCACCTGGAAGAACACATTTTCAAGTTCTGATCTTAAGTGGAGAAATGAGTCTTGTCTCTAGTCTATTTTCCTGGTATTCATGTAACAATACTCCCTGACAAATATACTCAGAACATTATAATGGAAATGTCAACCCGCTTAGGTTAGAATCAGAATTTTATCAAAAGCGCGTTTCAGAAATATGCACTGCACTTGCCTTTGAAAAGTCAAGTCTTGTACCAAGATTTGCTTGCCTAGATGACATGACCCAGTTAACTGTGACTCACTGGTCTGGAAAGGACTTGTCAATTTCCTACACTCCCACTACAGATAAAAACAAGCTTGCTAGAACTGTGGGAGGTAAAAAAAACTTTTGTAATAGGGCTTTCTGGAATGGAGGTGCAGAGTGCTGGTTGATATTTCTCATCCTGGATCTTATTCTGTAGCCAGATCTGCGCCAAAATGCCAAAATGGACTGCTTTGATTTAGAGAGCTGAGCTCACAGCTCTGTGAGGACATTTGACAAGGGTTAGTGCTAGTTCCTACCTAAACCCTATTCCCTACCCTAACCTAACCCTAACCATCTCCTAAACCAAGTTTAGCCCATGAGCTGATTTAATCTGGCTGGCGACCGGTTTAAGACATTTCATTTAATTATTTATGTATGTGTATGTGACCCAGTCAGCCATAACATTATGACCACTGACAGGTGAAGTGAATAACACTGATAATCTCGTTATCATGGCAGCTGTCAGTGGGTGGGATACATTAGGCAGCAAGTGAACATTCTGTCCTCAAAGTTGATGTGTTAGAAGCAGGAAAAATGGGCAAGCGTAAGGATCTGAGTGACTTTGACAAGGGACAAATTGTGACTAGACGACTGGGTCAGAGCATCTCCAAAACTGCAGCCCTTGTGGGGTGTTCCTGGTCTGCAGTGGTCAATACCTATCAAAAGTGGTCCAAGGAAGGAAAAGCGGTGAACAGGGTCATGGGCGGCCAAGGCTCACTTATGCACGTGACGAGTGAAGACTGGCCCGTGTGGTCCAATCCAACAGACGAGCTACTGTAGCTCAAATTGCTGAAAAATGTAATGCTGGTACTGATAGAAAGGTGTCAGAACACACAGGGCATTGCAGTTTGTTGCGTATGGGGCTGCATAGCCGCAGACTAGTCAGACTTTGGGTCCTGCAATTCATGTGGATGTGACCAGCTACCTGAGCATTGTTGCAGACCATGTGCACCCTTTCATGGCAACGGTATTCCCTGATGGCATTGGCCTCTTTCAGCAGGATAAGGCGCCCTGCCACAAAGTAAAAATGGTTCAGGAATGGTTTGAGGAACACGACAACGAATTCAAGTGTTGACTTGGCCTCCATATACTCCAGATCTCAATCCAATTGTGCATCTGTGGGATGTGCTGGACAAACAGGTCTGATCTATGGAGGGCCCACCTCACAACTTACAGGACTTAAAGGTTCTGCTGCTAACATGTTGGTGCCAGATACCACAGCACACCTTCAGCTGTTTTGTTGGCAAAAGGGGGACCTACACAATATTAGGCAGGTGATCATAATGTTATGGCTGATCGGTGTATATATATATACTGTATATATATACATATATGTACAGTTGCGCTGGAAAATATGTAAACAGTTTAACAGTTTTCTAGAAGAAATAGTGCATTACTATTGGCCACAAATGTATAGTTTACTTAAATACCTTTATTGATCGAATACTGCTTAGTACCACCAAAGGCTAGAACCAGCCCTGTCTATGGAAGATTTGAAAAGTAGTTATTTCACACAAATTCTGTCAAATACCTGCTGACCCTTATTAAGTCATCAGAGGTCATTCTAGTCCAATCATCGTGATGTATCCATTCATGAATGACAGGCCACACCAGGGCATACTGGAATTAGGCAAATATGTTAGTGGGGGTTTATTTTAGCAACAGGTCCGCCTACAAACAATGTTTAGTGAAGGTCTTATGTAACTGTTTTTAATCAAATATCCACCCAAAATACTACAGTTGATCTCCCACTCACATCTGCACTCTGATTTCCCCAGTTAAGTCATAATCAAAATATGACGTTCATAGTAGTTGACCTGCTGGTCAAAGACCCAAAAGTCCCAAAAGTGATTTATTTTGGCCCCCCAAAGTTTTGAGCAAAAAAAGAAATAAATACCAGGAATTTTGTTTGTAATGTGTTTCATATTGGATATCTGTTCCCAGTGAAATATTTGTAATTATTATAATTATATTATGGTCCTCTATTAGCTCTGACAAAAATTATCCCCCAGCTAAATCTAGTTGTCTACCCCTAGTCTATAACTATACTTATATGTTGTATCTATGAGGGATTATGAGTTACATTGCATATAAGCCTTTCGGGGCTGCAATCAGAGTGAGTAACTCCAGCGATACATGGTAGCAACCTCGGACTATCCTAAACGATCCATCCAGTCTATGATCCGGACAATTTAGGAGATGAATTATGAAGATGAGTGTATTACTAAGCCACAGTGCAATACAATTTTAATTTGTCATGGGGATCTGAAAACAATCATTTCCATCATCCAATCCTATACATTGTCGTGAGTTAGACAACTCAGGAAGGATCTTCAGTGCAGCTCTAAGTGAAGGTAAGAATGAGTCATCCAAACTTCCATGATATGTTTATGGTAAATTACTGTAAAAGAATGTATACAATATACTCTTACTGCTCATCTTCTTAAATTCTGACCACCAGTTCTATAAAAATGTCTTTAAACTTTATACAATTTTTTAAAGATTTTTTGTTTTCTGTCCGTGTATGTTGTCTGATACTACAATTGCACCATTACATCATACAATTCTTCCCCATTGCGCAATATATATTTTGCTGCCTTCATAGAAAACAATGATTAAATTAGTTTTCCCTGATCTGCATAAAATGCTACATGTTGTAAGAGAAATAGCAAAACAAAAAATAGAAAGAAAACCATTATTTTGTTGATTGGTAGTCCCTTTGGCACTTACAATTGAATTTCCATTCATAAAGTTTCACTATGACTTAGGTCCAGTACCCACAACACTATTGTAGCTGTGTAAAATGTGAGTTATTGCTCTTAGGTGCCAAATGTTTTTCTTAGAAAATCAAGTATGTGCTATCTTTTGGTAGCCTTTATACAATATTACCATATTTTTCAACTGAATCTCAGAATTCAGTTGCAATGCAACATTTCAGCTATCTAGCTAGTAAAGTATAAATATTCAGTATAAGAATTCAATGCTACATTACATTAGTAGTCATTGTTAAACCAGGTGTCACCACAAGGGGGACACAACAAGATTTTCTTGTTCTTCCTCATTCTGAGTGGCACTGTCCCTGAACAAGACACCTAATTTCCAGTCCCATAATTTAACTGAACTGTGATCTTCAAGTCCCCCCAAAGATTTTCAATGCGGGTCAAGTCTAGGCTTTAGCTGGGCCACTCAAAGACATTGTTCAGGTCAAGACTTCTGTCCAGAAGCAACTGAAACATTGACTTGGCTGTTTGTTTCAGGTCATTGTGGTGCTAAAAGATTAATTTTCACCCCAGTCTAAGGCTGTCTAAGGTCCTACAGTATATGCTCTGGATCAGATTTTCTGCAAGGACCTCTGTATTTTTCTCTGTGCATCCTTCCCTCAATTCTGACTGGTCTCCCAGTCCCTGCCACTGAGAAGCAACCCAATAGTATGCTGCTCCCACAACCAGGCCTCACTGTAGGGATGGTTTGAAGCCAGGTGACATGCAGTTCCTTGTTTTTGCCATATATAACGCTTGGCTTTTAGGCCTAATAGTTTAATTTTGGTGACCAGAAACTCTGAAGCTGGCTTGGCTTTGGCTCTTACACTCATTGTTACTGAATTAAAAATGGTACACTGAATTTCTGTTTGATATTTTACTTTTAAACCCTGATACTCAATACCGAAGGATCAATGGTCTGGCTGTAAATCTCAAGGAAAATTAAAACAAAAGAGCATTCTACAGAAGTTAGAGATGAAGTAATACAAATTCAAAGATTAGGAAAGGGTAGAAAATAACATCCAAGTGTTTGGATATCTCACTGAGTGCAGTTAGATCATTAATCAGGAAGTGGAAGATGTATCACAAGATAAAACAACATCATCATACAATAATTTATTTTGAATGTTAAACAAAATGTCAAAATGGAAAAGAGTGGTAGGAAACAATTACCCCTTACAGTTTTACTATTAGTAAAAGTACTTCACACTTCTGGACATGGCCAGCAACTAAACAAAAAAACGGATACACATGGTTTCTTATCACCTATCTGTCTCAAGGTTGTCACACCACAAAACTTTTAAACAAGGACTGCTCAACAGAAACATAATAACTTTTCTGTTTTGCATTATTTTGTCCTCACTGTCCTCTTTTACATAGCCCAACTCACCTCAAAAATGCTACACTGAATGTAGTAAAGCTCTTTATAGTAAGGCTGTAGTGAAATTTGTCAGAACAGGAAATGAATGGACATCAGTCAACCATGAAGAAAGAACCATCTGATAGCTCCCCAACCAGTTATCCCCACAGTAACTGACTGACCCAAAGGTTTTACAAGTCGCGAAATCTGACTGTCAAGTGAGTTTACATCATCACAAATGTCTGATTAGGAGATACGGAAGCACATACAACCTAGGGACCGACCTGAAATTATATCACTGGTACAGGCCTAAACGCCACAAAAATATAGTAGGAGGAGCCAGTGCTTACTTCCACTTCAGGGAAAACCCAAAATGTTATGTTGTGTGTAAAACTTTGTGCTGTAGGTCTAGTCTAAAATGAAGGCCTATGCATACTATAAATAAATTTAAAAAATAGCAAAATATAAGAACAAAATCTATAGCCTAAACTACATTTTAC
The DNA here is from genome assembly GCA_016801175.1 of Esox masquinongy. Classification (NCBI taxonomy): domain Eukaryota; kingdom Metazoa; phylum Chordata; class Actinopteri; order Esociformes; family Esocidae; genus Esox; species Esox masquinongy. Next base: position 129,544 of record JACXGI010000532.1, read on the forward strand.
CTTCTACATAAAGTCACAAAATGCTATAAAATTAATTGATGGGGTAAGTTAGGCTACAACTTTCCCTAATCAATCCATGTTTATTTATGTTATTGTTGTTATAAATCTGCCAATATAGGGCATTCATTAACTGCATTGCATTTAAATCACAGCTGTGTTATAAAAGACTAAACAGTTATATGAAAAGACAGAAGTCACACAAATGTATGGCATTCCTCAACTACTCGAGATAAACATTTAATGTACATCTGAAAGCAAAGAGTGCCCAAAAAGCTTCTCTGCTTAAAGATGCATTCCTGGATTTTTTGCGAATAACAAACAATTTTTTAAATAGTCCTGAATCTTTAATTAAGGGATATTTGTGCCAATGTGAGGAAGTGACAACATTAATCCAACTCTTAAAGATGCAGTCTGGGACTTATACATTTTACCTCCCATTTTGGGCTAGATGGATCAATCACAATACCCTAGAATTTGTAAGTGATCACCCACTCTATTTTCTCATGCTGCATAGTGACTTTACTCTGGAGATTTAGCTGCTCCGTTTTGGCCTTTGAAAAAAGCATTAGCTTTGTTTTAACAGCATTTAAGTGGACAGAGCTAAGCCTGAACAATATTACAAGAAGACTGCAAGTCTTCTAAAGCTTTTGTTGAGTGTAGCTGCACAACAATAAATTACTGTGTCATCAGCAAAAAAAATTAAACTAGCATTTAGCAACTGTCTGTTCCAATAAACCTATATTCTTAAATCTCTGCAACAAGATCTTGTGGTCAACAGTGTCAAATGCCTTTGACGAATCAATGAAAAGAGAGACAGTGCAGTTTCCTCTCTATGTCATCTATTAGGTCATTAACAACTTCAGTGGCAGCAGTAGTATTACTATGCAGTTTTCTAAAACCTGATTGAAAACTTGATAGAATATAATTTGCCCACAGAAACGCCTTCAGTTGTTTAGATACTAGTGATTCCAATAGTTTTGCCAACACAGACAGCTTAGAGATAACCTTATAATTATTTATGGTTAGATGGTTCACCTCCCTTCTACAGTGGGATAACAATAGCAGATTTCCAAATGCTAGGAATTTTATTATGCTCAAGAGTAAAATTAAAACGATTTATAAAAAGATTTGTCATCAATCAGTTTCATTTTAAATGTAAAATAGTTTTAAATACAGTTTTAAATAGTTTTAAATACTATATAATATTAAATACTTTTATGATTTCTGTTGTTATTTTACAACAATTAATTGTAAAAGTAGTTACGTCAGAATGTAAAGGAAAAATGTATGTAGTCATGTTTTCTTTCATTTTGCAAAGCCTCCATGCTATTCCAGTCGTGCTACAAGAGAATATGTGTGTAAGTTGCCGTTGTACTTAACGGATACAGTGATTGGGTATGTTTCAGTGATATTCCTTTCTGCAGATATTTTGATAAATGTACAAGGTGTCAACATTTGTCCTCTTTCTAAAAGAGCACAACTCTGTGGAGGCTGTACTTCCATTCTGGCCCAGTGCCTCCTCCTCCCTCAGTTGATTCTCTAAACATCATCCCAGTCCAGTGGTTCTCAGCCTTTTTTGGGCCAGCGCACCCTATCCATTATCCAGGTCCCTTACCGCCCCCCATCGAATAAGATGTAGGCTAATTGCCCTGAATATTAATGATTATTATTATTATTATTGTTAGGATTATTATTGTTGTTGTTATTATTATTGTTGTTACTATTGTTATAATAACAAATCATAAAAAAAGCACATAATTGAATGACAAAAAACATGCTGTCACGTCCTGGCTATGCCCCTAGCCATCTTTGCGCTGGGCTAGGGCCATAGTCAGGACACGACAGCAGGTGGTGCCTCTAGGCACCTCTATCCATTTTGGTCTCCCCAATTGGAGGCAGGTGTAGATCATTGCCTCCAATTGGGGATCCTACCTATGTTCAATGTTTGGCCACACCCGGTGTGGTTCATTTTGGTTTTATGTTTGTTCGTACTGCCCAACGTCACTGGTTGCTGGTTTTGTTTTGTTTCTTTTGATTAAACCATGGATTACAACTACCCTTGCTTCTCTGTGCCTGTGTCCTACCACCGCACCCGTGACA